>LOEQ01004106.1:172584-195556 GCA_001685075.1 Bramus lutescens
TGCCTCTGCCTCCCAAGTGCTGGGATTAAAGGCATGCGCCACCACCGCCCGGCAGGAGACACTATCTTGAAGAACTTTAAGTGACTTCTATTTCTAGATAGTGCCAAGTGAGGTTAATACCATCAAACCTTTGGTTTAAAAAAAAAATCTAAAACTCTGAAAGAGCGTTAATGGTAACTTATTTTAAATACCAATGACTGGACTGGACATTTTAATTTCCAAAGGCTCTAAGGCATTAGGGCCACAGTGCCTGAAAGGGCTTTGTTGGTGTGGCTTCCAGTTTCAGCTGGATACATTTTCTTCCTTCCTTAGTTGGATGCCTTGGCTGTGAGAGGTGACATCGGAGACAACAGGCTTCTGTTTAACCATGGTCAATCTAAAAACTAATTGGTTTTCTAACATGGTAAGTAAATAACTGCCCCCACAGACACTCTCGCGGGGTTCCTGTCAACACAAAGGAAAATAAGGTAATCAGCGGAGCTAAAAGGTATTTCTGGCACTACAAGTACAAAGCTTTGCCAGTTACAAAATGTATCCATATTTTAGAACTTGAGTCCACTGTGAACCATGATAATATTAACTAAATACAAACTACAATAAGTAAGGCCCTGGTGACTTTTGAGGAAGAAGGGGTTTGGGTGGGTGGGGGGAGAAGAGAAGAGAGGATAGTGACACTGGCATGTAGCGGGGATAGCATCATAATTAAAGCATATCACATTCACGCGAGTGCATGCACACACACACACACACACACACACACACACACACACACACACGAATTTGTAGGAGAACAAAAGGCCCAGTGATTTTTTTGTTTTGTTTTGCTCTTTTGCTGCAAAGATAAAATGCAGGAAGTCTGTATTTAGAATGTGTCCGTATACCATTTCAATACTTACCTTACTGTCCCAGGGAGCTTTGGACAGTAAGGTGAGTAAGGGGGACCAAGAGCTCCCTAGTCAGGCAGTGTCAGACAGAGATGACAGAATCCTCTTCTCTACAACAAAGTTGGGGAAAGGTCTATTTGTTTAACAGTTCGGGTTTCCCTATGTTTCCCAGGCTGGACCCAATGCCTATGCTCAAGCAGTCCTCTCAAGGAGTTGGGCTCACACTGCCTGTCTTGAAGGATTTCTACATCTATATCTACATTCTCTTATTTAACATAGGTCCCCTAATTTGTAATTCTTGCCCCAATGGCACAAATAATGTTATTCTACATTTAGCACAAGCCTATAGTTTTNGTGGCTTGTATATTCTTACATGTAGACACTAAACACCACATACTATTTCTATACTGGGAATGAATGGAAAATAACATTTAATGTTTGTATAATTTCAAGAATGCAAAAGAGCTATTTTTGACTATAATCCTCTATAGTCAAATCTCCATTTCCTCTTTGTTTCCTCAACTTAGTGCTAGGGAATATAATCAGAAACAAGCTAAGCATTTTGGGTTCTAGTGTCCGAAGCCAGTGCTCTGTCAACTTTGAGCCCTTCCTGTGCTGTCTACTCAGCTCTATGCCATATTCCTTCTCCTCTTCATAGCAGAGCCAGGCAGCCTCCCCTCTGCCTCCCCAGCACGGGGATATAGGTGCGGGCCACTCTGCCTGGCTTTTCAATATGGTATCTGATGGGGGTGGGGTCAAACGCAGATCCTTATACATGTACAACAGTTCTTTTTTTATACATAAGTTTTCGTTGCCAGATATTTCAGCATCCAACTAGCAAGATACTCTGGAAGAAGAAAAGGCCAGATTGTGTGAGAACATAGCTGAGAAGAAAAGTGAGTCTACTATACTGTGTATTTTCATGAATGTGTCAAGACACATACAGCACGCGCACATTCCTATGCTCAGTTCCGAGGCAAATGCACATTTATCTTCAGGGCTCTGCTATTCTCTGCTAGATCACTAGTCTCGCCTTTCACAGCCTCTCGTGTGCTGCTGCTCTTAGTGCTTTGGACAAGAGTTCAGAGTTTGAGCTGGAAAAACAAGTTCAGACATCACACAAAGAAGAAAAGCAGATCACAAACACTGAGGCTGGGAACAAGAACAAAGTCTGTCACCCACCAAGAACCATTCTTCTTTATCTTTTTTGTCCCTGCTGTTTCTCAGGCTCTGCTCCCACCAGCTCCTGTGTCCGTTTGTCTCACTTGGGTGGCACAGCAACCAAGGCAAAGCCATCCAAGAGGGAAGAATGGAATGTCATGTCTATGACCAGTGACTGATGAGCCCTGAGTGGTGGAAGTGACTTCCAGGTTCTGTGCTGAGTGTCGCTCCAGCATGGTCACTTCTGAGTCCACTTCTTTCAGAAGAGGGTAGGATGCGAGTTATCCAGCAATTGGAGAGAACAAATGGAAAAAGAATCCAAGAAGACAAGGACTAAGCCAAGTTTTGAAACAATATTTCCTAAAAAATAAAAATGTGACCAAGTGCTGGGAACAGGGATTAGAATCCAGTGACCCACAGAGCAGCTGGCTGAAACAAATTCATTCCCAGTGTGGTTCAACCCCTGGTGGGAAGCTAGCATTTATGGTGGAAAAATAGAAAAAGACTTTGTATTCTAGGGGAAAAATCCACTTTTAATGTTTTAGTAGAATCTACCAGTTGAACTTCTTTAACATTTCAAAGGGAGGTTGGAGGTCAGGGTGTGACCTTTAAACAACCAAACACTGACATACAACTAAAAGCAAAGGTATTTAACTATGTCATGTACATGTGTTGATGTGAAAATGTATATGTGAATGCAGGTGCTAATGTAGGACAGAAGAAGGTGCCAGATCCCCCAGATCAGGAATTACAGGTGGTTGTGAGCTGCCCGATATGGATACTTTAAGAGTGGTATGCTCTTAACTGCAGAGCCAGCTCTCTACCTGATCAGAACACAGATCTTAAGTTTATAAGTGTGTGTACGTGTACACACATGCATACATGTCTCCACATGTGGGGCACATATGCATGTGTATATGGAGGCTTGAAGACAACTTTGGTGTCATCCCTCAGGAGATGTCCATCTCCCATCCACTCTTTTGGCAGTACTGGGGATTGAATTTAGGGCCTCACAGATGCTAGGCAAGTGTTCTACCAATGAACTACAGCCCCAGTCTACCTTGTTTTTTTTGAGAAAAGGTTTCTCATTGGCTGGAAACTTGCTAATTAGGATAGGCTAGCTTTCCAGCAGGCCCTGGGTTCCACTTGCCCCAACATCCCCACAGCTTGGACTACAAATATGTACCACAGCACTTTTCAAATTTTTTTCTATTTTATTATTTTTGTATGTGTGTATGTATGTATGTATGTATAAATAGTGTGTTATGTTTGTGTGTGAATATGGGCATGTCAAACTCAAAGAACAATCTCAGGGGTCCATCTTTTCCTTCCACCTAGTTTGAGACAGGGTCTCTTGTTCACTAAGGCTTACATTGGGCTAACTGGCCCATGAGCTTCTGGGTAGTTTCCTGTCTCTGCTGCCTATCTCCCCTAGGAGCACTGGGATGTGCTACAGTATCTAGCTTTATGTGGGTCCTAGGGATGCAAATTCTGGTCCTCACACTTGCATGCCAAGTACTTTATCCTCTGGACCATCCCCTCAGCCTCATACTTGGCTTTTTCACACAGGTTGTGGATTCCAAACTTAGATCCTCAGTACTTTATCAACAAAGCCATCTCCCTAGCCCTTGTCTCATATTTTTGAGATAGGGTCTTGTATTAGTTTCTTTTCTGTTGTTGTGATGACCAAAAGCAACTTATGGGAGAAAGAACAAGAAGCTGAGCGTTCATAACTCAACCACAAGCATGAAACAGAGAGGGCAGACTGATGCAGGATGAGGTTGAATTTAAACTCTCGAAGCCTATCCCTACTGACATACTTCCTCGGCAAAGCTGTACCTTCTAAACCAATGGTTCTCAGCCTGTAGGTCAAATGACCCTTTTACAGAGGTCACAAATCAAATATCCTGCATACTAGATATGATTCCTTAACAGTAGCAAAATTACCATTATGAAGTAGCAAAGAAAATAATTTTATGGTTGGGGGTCACACAACATGAGGAACTGTGTTAAGGGGTCACAGCATTAGGAAGGTTGAGAACCACTGCTCTAAACCTTTCCAATTAGCACCACTAACTGGGGACCAAGTATTTAAGAGCTGGAGCCTGTGGGGGGACAGTTCTCTTTTTAAACACCACAGGCAATATTATATCAACCTCTTTACTTTTTGGAATGCTTGAAATAGTTCATAAAAAGTAACATGTGTGTGCCTAGGGAGATGGCTCAGCAGTTAAAGTGCTTGTCCTGCAGGGAAGAGGACTAGAATTTGGATGCACAGAATCCACATGAATGCTGGGTACCTAGGCAACCCATCTGTACTTCCAGCCTGTGAAGAGGATTCCATAAGCTGGCTAGAGAGACTAGCTATGTAGGCCAGCTTTGGGTTTGACTGAGAAATACTGTCTTAGAAAAATAAGTGGAAGACAAAACAATCACAAAACAGGCCCAATATCAACCTAAGGACACACACACATACACCCAAATACATATACGTATACCTGAAAAAGGAAAAAATAAAAATGTGATGTCAGGGTAAGGTATTACACACCTTTAATCTCAGCACTTGGAGGGAGGCAAGAGGATCTTGAGTTCAAGGCCTTCCTCATGTACATACTGAGTTCAAGGACTGCTTAGACGATGTCTTTGCAAGCAAGCATAGTGATGCAATCACACACAGATAGCAAAGATTTAAGGACAAAATTGGAAACAGAAAATAAAGAAAACCTAATAATAGCAAGTGAAAAGTTTCACAGGAAAACCTTTTAGAATTTGCTGAAAATAATTTTGATGACTCCATTTTTATGTTCTCTGAATCACAGCACTGACAGAGACTAACAGGAAGTTCAAAATAAAGAAAGTCCACATAGGACTAGAAATATAGGATCATAATTTCCCATGCTTAGAGAGTAAGAGAAACATTCCAGTTGGGGAAGTTCTTAGTAAAGCATCACCTGAAAATAGTGGCTATGACAACAGGGACAACTGGCGTCTAGCCGCAAGAGTCTTATGTAATTAACCCCACTGAAAGTGAAGGAACAGGGTATTAGAGAACTAAGATCAAAGCTGGGTATAGTGGCACACACCTTTACTTGTGAGGCACAGAGAGTTACGTGGAGTGTTATAGGTTTAGGTTAGCCTGGTCTTTACAATGAGCTCCAGATCAGTCAGGGCTATGAGATCTTATCTCAAAAATAATAGCAGCAGCAGCCGCAGCAGCAGCAACAGCAAAAACAAAAATCAAACAAACAAAAGAAAAAGAAAACTAAGTTCAAAGAGGCAAACTTAGCCGCCACTAATAGCATATGGTGCTGAGGTGCATGTGCCTACTCCTTCCATGTACCTTCTGTCCAGTTTTATTCAAGCTAATCTCTCAGACCCCAAGAAAACACCAAAGAGAGTCATGGCATATGCCAGCACTTAGGAGGTGGTAGCAGGTGGATCTCTGAGTTCAAGGTCAGCCTGGTCTACAAAGTGAACTACAGGATAGCCAGGACTACACAGAGAAACCCTGTCTTGAAAATCCAAAAAGCAAAACAAACGAACAAAAGAATTATTTGATGTCCCAAAGCTGGAGAGAGACAGATCCAGATTCTGGGTCCTGATCCATCTGATCCCACTATTGTTGATTTTTCTGTAATGGTTTGTGTATGTGTGTTTTAAGATGGCAGAACCATTACTTTAAATATGTCCATTGAGTTTTGTTTCTATTTGGTCAAAAGAGATTTTTCAAGTCAGGATAGCAGAAGGAACACTACCACATGCAGTGTGAATACAGTTTGCTGCATCTGAAGCTTAGGTTGCAATTTAATCCCTATTAAAAGAGAAAAGGTAAAGCTAGGTGGGAATTTCCAGAGGTGAGTGCTCCACTCGCCTGAATTAGCTCACTCACACACTAATAGGTTAACAGATTAATACATTATTCCCAGAGTGGCTTTGCTATCAAAGCCAGTTTTGGAAGGTCTCTCCTGTGATTGCTCTTTCTTGCCATATATTGCACTGCCTGGGGATATTGCCAGCAAGAAAGCCACCACCAGATGCAGGCCCTTGACCTTGGACCAGAACTGTAAAATAAACTTTTCTTTATGATTTGCCCAAGTAGTGATATTTTGCTTCCAGCAAAAGAAAAGTGGATGAAGATAAACATCTTGTTTCTTTTATATATATATATTTTAAGACAGAATCATTCTGTGGTACAGGCTGGCCTGGAACTAGGTGAGTAAACCAAGATGGTATTGAATTCATTGTAATTGGCTTGTGTCTAAGCCTCCTGAACGTGAGAACCACTGTGCCTACCATGTCTTTCTACTGACTCAAATTCAAGGGCATAATTTGATTTTCATGATATTGTTCTTTGAGGGCATGAGAAGGTACATACCTTGTTTTCCTCTGGCTTTTCAGGTGACTCTTGCTAACCAGGATTATATTATTTATAAAGTTTCCCCACTTTGGCTGGACTGTGACAGTCCTGTAACTCTAGTAGTTTATTTTCTCTAGATTCTTATCTCTCCTAGTAATGGCCAGTTAGGAAATAAGTTTATGGCCACCCAACACTCTTTTAACTGACTCACTGTTACCCCAGCAACAGGAAAACTTTCAACCTTCTTCCTCACCCCTTCCTCTAAAGTACATTAAGAAGGGACTCTTGATCTACCATGTGCGCCTCCACCAGCTGCTGTTCTCTATAGAGCTAACAGCTCTTCTAGAATAGATCTTATAAAGAGGACAATTTTATTCTTGAACCCAAAACTTGAACCCCTTTAGTTCTCACTTTCTTTTCTTCTTCTTCTCCTCCTCCTTCTGTTTTTTTTTCTTTCTTTCTTCCAAGACAGGGTCTTTCTGTGTAGCCCTGGCTGTCCTGGAACTCCCTCTGTAGACCACTCTGGCCTCTAACTCAGAGACCCACCTGCTTCTGCCTTCCAAGCACAGGCCCAGTTCTCCCTTTTTGTCTAGAGAAGTACAAATTTCCTTTACTTACTTATAAGTGCTCAAAACTGAAGAAGTGTGCGCTGAATTATTTTCAAAATCTGTTTTTATGCAGTCTGTAAAGAAACAAATGACAAACAGGGCTACAACTGTCTACAATACAACTGTCTACAAAAGGAGACTCTTAAGGTCTCTGATAAAGAAAGCTTTGCATAAGAGCCATAAATGTGTACTAACTTTGTACCAGCATGAGAAGATACTGGGAACCTTAAACACCATTTGTCTTATGTGTATTTTCTTCATTTACCTTGCAAACTGACAACAGATCTAGTACCTAAGAAGCCAGTTCTGCTGAGGACACAGAAAGTGCTAGTGAACACTGCAACCCAACAACAAGGGGTAGATTACCTAGGAAATAACAACTTGCAGAATCACAGAAAGAAGCGGTAACTAAGTAAACTGAACTTGTGATGAACTTGCGAGTAGTGATGAAACGGGCTTGACAAAGCAGAGGAAAGAAAGGAATGACAGCCATGAAGGTGCGAAGGAAGGAAAACAATGATGTTTTAAACAGGAACAAGTCCATTTTGTATTGTATTTTTTTTTTTTTGAGACAAAGTCTTGCTCTAGCCCTGGCTAGCCTGGAACCTGTGCTAATTCTCCTATCTTTGCGCTTCCTTAAATTCTAAAGGTCAGAACACAGGTCAATTTGATGGGACAGAATTACTTTCTCACTGGCCGTTAACAAGGGTTAACTCAAGCTAATTCTACCCAATGGTTCTTTTCATGCTTTGTTATAATCGAGAGAGATTCAAACACTGTCTCAAGAGAAAACAGTTTGAGTGACCATGAACTTCTGATCTTTCTGTCTCCACCACCCAGGTGCTAGGTTACAAGCATGCGCCACCATGTCAGTTTTCTAATGGTCCTTTAGTCTAAAACCTTACCAGTATGTTCTAATAGGTCGTGCTTTGTAACAACAGCTGAAGATTTATGACACTAATTTGACCCATGCCTTTTCTTCAGTGGCTACCGTTTCAACATGAAGCCCTACAACAGGTTAACTTTCTGGGTCGGTCCTCTGTGGTCAGAACAAGTGAGTCTCAATCAGACAGCACTTCCTTAAGGGCTACAAACACCCGCTGGGACTATCTGGTTAACAATCTAGATAAAGAATGGTGGTTACTGGGTGGGATAGGGAGAGAGGAGATGGTGGAACAGAATTCAAAATTCCATCTAGGAGTGAGTTCAGATCTATTGCACAACCATCTATCTGTCCTAGCAAGAATGAAGATACTCCTTTTTCTTCTTTTACTCATGTAGGTGTGTGCATGGGTGTGAGTGCAAGAATATGCACGTGGAGGTCTGAGATCAACACTGGGAGTCTTCCTCACTACTTTTTTGCTTTATTCTTGAAGACAGGGTCTTTCAATGAAACCCAGAGCATACTAATACAACTAGTCTTGTTAGCTAGCTTGCTACTGGCTCTCTGAGGCTGGGATTATGGAGGGCTGCCACACCCACCTAGCATTTATATGGATTCTGGGGATCTAAACTCCAGGCTTCTTGCTTGTAGGGCAAACACTGTACCACTGAGCTAAAACCCCAGTTCAATAATGAATATATATTAAAGAGACACTCATGTCCTTTCCTTTGGTTATCACACCATTGAAAACAATGTTCTCCAAGGAATTGGAATTTCCCCCAGAAATCTCATGTTGCAAGAAAAAAAAAAAAGGCTGAAATTTGGTGCCAAACAGAGAACTTGTCTCCTGTAAAAAGATTTTACATAGCTCTGACAGTGATAGGAAGAAGCATACTTTACTGGGACTACTTTTGTGTACCTCTTGCCTTGTATTTAAGCCTAACTCTCATGTAAAGATCCAAAAGATGGATTGAAGGAAAGGGATATCTTTGGAACTCTGTTCTTCTCAATGTGGCCAAACTAAATCAATCTCCCTTTTTTGCTTTTCACTATTACTCGCCTGTTTAATTGGCTCATTGAGGATCTATAGCCAAGCCTGGCACATTAGGGTTTCCAGGGTTCAGGCTCTGACCCTAACAGTTCCAGTAATACAACAATGATTACTGTCAATATCAATAAAATATGGCCAGGAGAAGTATTTTATATGTTTCTTTCATCCTCCCCCACAAAACCACGGATACCAACCTGGCTGAGGCCGGTCCTCTGGGCCCTTAATTGTCTATGGGCCTCTTCCTTCTCCAAGGAAGGTGTGCTATTTCTCTTTAACCCATCACATCCAGCCCTTCCTCCACCAAAGCTTTGGCTGAAGGAGGGACAATATTGCTTTGTGGAATGGATGCTATAAGGCATCCATTTTCTGGACTAATTTAACATTGCTTTAGTTTGGAGAAGGGGACCAAGAAGGAGTACAAAGTGGAACTGAGATAGATTTGAAAGATCAATCTGAGGATAACTCTTCCCCCTTCGACTGAGTTCTGTGAGAACTGAGGTGTCCATTTTGAAGACTTTGACTACCACACATCTACTGCTTACCTGCTGTTGCTATCTTGGGGTCCATAACCCCCCAAGCTCTCCTTATAGTACCTACCTCCAGCCCTAGCTTCAAGCTGCTCCTTTGACAGCTTGAAGGTTTGAATGTGTCCCAGATCCTGGGGTAGAAGGCTGTGCTAACTAGATCCCAACTCTCCCAAGAGAGACCCAGGAGAATTAGGCTATAGGTCCCCTTAGCCACACTTCCCAGTGGTTGATATAGAGTCAGGCTATAGGTTGATCCCCTTAGCCACACTTCCCAGCTATTGATACAGAATCAGGATATAGGTTGGTCTCCTTAGCCACACTTCCCAGCTGTTGGTATCCAGAATGTATTTACAATGAAGACCACCCCTCTGGTGGCCACTGAGGAGTATGCAGAACAGAAGCATGAGGAAGAGGACATTCATGAGTACTACATTAACCTGAAATTCTCACTTGGGTGAAATCAACCTTCACCCAAAAAATTGTAAAATGTGGGTAATACATGTTTAACTGAGCACATATTTCAAAAATAATGTTATACATACTGTCTGTTAACCTGAAAATAAATAAAAAATTATAAACCAGCCAGAAATGATATTGGGGACCTAAAGAGATGGCCCAATTAGTAAAGTGCTGCTGTACAAGTCTGAGAATCCCCAGCCCTATGTAAAAAGCTGGGTGTGGTGGTATGTTCATGTAATTCCAGCACTGGGAAGGGAGAGCAGGAGGAAACCTGGGGCTCACAGATCAGCCATACTAGCCAAAGTAGTGAGCTTCAGGCCAGTGACAGACACTGATTGAAAAAAGATAAAGGCTGATGGCTCTTGAGAAATTACATGTAAGGGTGACCTCTGTCCTCCATGTGTAGATGCACATATACCCACGTTTGCTATGTACACATCTTCACATCGCAATGCACACACAGTACCTAGAACCATGTCCTTACCCCTAAACACTACCCATCCAGACAGGACATGTTCTTGGGCTACATCTTAAGCAAGACCTACCTGCTCCTGGGTCATCTTCTGCAGCTCATTCTCCCAAGCTGCCTGGTCATCATCTGCATTATAAGAAGCTGGTGGAGTGAGTCCACGAAGGATTAAGGGGTCTCGGTCATGGCAGAGGGCTGTCAGGTGTCCAATATACAACTTTAACTTGCTTCTATTTTGGTCAAGTTCTAAGAGGGGCTGGATGATCTAAGGTTGAAAAAAAAAAGGAGGAAAGTCAAGGTTAATCTGAAATGAGAAATTCAAATATTCTTTATGCTTCCCAAACCAAGACAAAGCTCTTCTCAACACGATTGCAATCTTTATAATTATAAAGAGACACAGTGCTATTTACTGAGACGTGAGGAGGGATTATGGCTGAGCATATTGGTACCAGATGGAGTACTCTGCAGTGAGGCAGGAGACAGACACAGGACTATTATGTATTACATTTTATCTATTTATTTTTATAAGGATGCAATTGTCATGGCATGTGTGGGGACAAAGGAAAACTTGTGGGAGTCGATTATTTCCTTTCACTATGTGGGTCCTGGGATTGAACTCAGGTCTTTAGGCTTGGTGGTATCTTTAATGTCAAGTCATTTTGCCAGTCCAGACTAGCTTGTTTTTACAAAGATGTTGTTCCTGCTGCCTAAAGCCTCCAGTGACCCCACAAGCACTCTGTGTACTTTGTTATGAGCAGATTTCAAAAGACTGCTAGTGAAAACTGTTCATCTGAAAGCCTGGGTAACATATTTCACGTAAGTCCTCTACCTCCCAGAATGGAAGAAAAATTCAGTCTCTGGAAAAGGTGCGTGTTGTTCTTGGCTGAGACCTGTGATGAGATATCTCATTACTAAGTCTGTCTCATTCTGGCCGAGTTCCCTTCATTCATTTCTCAAAGCCTATCTATTCTTTTTCTGCAAACAGTGACTGGTAGATCTCTACACACACCAAGTACCTGACTTACAGCCAAGGCTTGAAATCCTCACTTGTAACACTGGCTCTGCATTTTTCTTAAGAGACTCTTATAAATTTTTTTCCTTTCTGGTTCCCTTTGTCCCAGGTGAGTAACTATTCCTTGGATTCTCTTTGGGAGCATACCGAATGATGGATTCTGCTCCATGTTCCATGTGACAGCTTTGGGAACAAAACTCTGGCCAGGTATCGGCAGTGGGGTCACAGTCCAAGGTGATCAGAAAGATTCAGTCTAAGTCTTGCATTCCAGCATGCAGCTTGAACAGCAAGTGCAAAACCAATGTCAGCCACAGGAGCTGCTGGTCCTTGACAGAGTTCCCAGGGCTTACACCTAGAAATTTGTACCTGTTCCATGCCACTGGCCTGACATTGTTCTATTAACAAGACACCTCTATCACATCTCATGAATAAGGGACTAGATCATTTTCAAATAGAAAGAAACAAGGTCTGGTATTCATTTGAACATTGACACCAATTTCTCCATAAATCCCACAGAAAAAATCTTTACCTCAAGTTTAAGATAATACAGATAGTGGGCCTGGCTAGACAAATCACAGGAGAGTGAATCAGTTTGGCATCACTCTAATTTATTCACACACACACACACACACACACACCTTGTTTAAAGGTAATAACTGAACACTAAAGTGCTGTTGGGTAAGGCTCACAGGCTTTCCAAGAGACCCTGGTCAGCAGACTCCTGTAACAGTTCTGCACCAGCATTTCCCATCTATGACGGGAGATCAAGATAGCCAGAGAAGGAAGATGTTCCAGTCAAAGCAGAGGTTTAGAAGGCAAAGATTCTGATAGTTCTTCACAAACCACACCAACACCTCAGAAAGAATTGTGTTTCATTTCCGACCTCTAATGCATACTCACTGTGGAAAGAACAGAGATTGAGAAAGGCTGGGCATGGTGGTACATGCCTGCTTATACCAGTGCTCAGGAGTGCGTTGGCGACTCTTATGTCAACTTGATAGGGGCTAGAGTTATCTGAAGGGAGGAAGTCTCAACTTAGAAAACAGCTCTATAGAATAAAGCAGTAGGACATTCTCTTAATTAGTGATTGACGGAGGAGGACCTAGCCCATTTTGGGTGGTTCCATTCCTGGGCTGGTGGTCTTGGGTTCTGTAAGAAAGCAAGCTGAGCAAAGCCATGGGAGCAAGCCAGTAAGCAGCCCTTGTCCATGGTTTCTACATCAGTTCCTGCCCTCAGGATCCTGCTCCTTTTGAGTTTCTGTCCTGACTTCTTTCAATGATGAATAGTGATGTGGAAGTGTTAGCCAATAAACTTTTTCTTCCCCAAATTGCTTTTGGTCATGGTGTGCTGCAGCAATAGAAACCCCAACTAAGACAGTGAGTTTGCAACAGTGTGACCCTGTCTCAAAAATAAATTAATATTTTCTATCCAACTCATATTATAGGTAGAATACAGTTATACAAAATAATGGGGTTCCTTTGTGATCTTTCCTCACCCCCTACCACAGTACTGAGAATCAAACCAAGGGGCTTGCACACATTAGCCAAGAGCCATGAGCTATGTCTCCAGCTCTTGCTTTATTCTGTTTTGAGACAGTACTTTATTAGGTTGCCTTAGGTTGGCCTTGAACTTGCAGTGATCCTCCTGTCTCAGTCTCCTATGCCACTAGATCTGTGATATTGTCACATATATATGTAATAGATGTTGATAATACTGATCTCCTAACCTTCCCCTCTTTATGATGATCTTCCCTTCTGCTTTCACATCTTCCCCATTTCCCACACCTCTTGAGTCCACATTCAAGGAAAAACATGCAGTGTGTATAAACATGTATGTATACATCCACACATATATGCTTATTTGTATATACCTATATATATTAAATTGGGAAAAAGTTAAAAATGGACTTTTAAAGATATATTTGTTATAATCAAAAGGTAACATCCAAATATGAATGTTTTCACCATTCTATGTTTATCAAATTTTATAGAATGTGTCTATGAGTGGTGGTGGTAATTGAACCCAGGGAGGCATACATATTAGGCAAGTGCCCTATCATTGAGCTATATTCTTAACTTTATTTTTAATATAAAATTTGAGAAAGGGTCTTTCTACATTATCCTAGCTGGTCTTGAACTTGAGATCCTCCTGCCTCGGCCTTGAAAGTAGCTGTGATAATGACTATATAACCAGGCCCAGTTCTACAGTTATAAATGTCAAGGAAAATAAATTATGAAAGGAGAGAAATTTTTTGTACTAGCTGAGAGCTGTTTCTCAGTGAGAGGATTTGTTGTAATAGCTTCTCTAACTAACTGGTTTCAGGGGCCAGCTTCTGATTGCACTAGGAGAGGGGGACAATGGTTTGAAGGTGTTTGTTTAAACTTTAGTTTTACTTAGCTAAATAACTAGTGGGGTTTTGAAAGACTGAGAAATCATTTTTGTATTCTTCAGAATGGAGTAAAGGAAGATTCTACAATATTCCATGTGTATGGTTCATTACCTATGAGATCTAAACACACAGGTCATTTGACACTTCAATACCACGATAGAAAAAATAAAAACACTCCCTACTTTACTGCATCCAGTCAACTAAGAGGGCCTGTTTTTCTCTTCTTACTCTATTCTTGGGTTATTTGTTTGTTTGGCTTGTTTTGTATTGAGACAGGGACTTCCACTATAAGCAAGTTGAGAAGGATGCCATATGGGACCCACAAATAATGTCATCTGTCCACATACAACTTCAATACATTATGATACTTGATGCAGAACTTGTGATCCTCCTGCTTCGCTTCCTGAATGCTGGGAGGTCAGCTCCACTAAACTAGGCTCCATGCTGTCCTAAGTCAGGGTTAGACCAAGTTACAACCCTCTGAGAAGTTATCCATGTCCGTATCACAAAGGTCAGATGAAAAGGTGCTGAGTATTAATTACTACAACCTAAATTACTTGCCCTCAGGAAAATAAATTCTATTGTTTGGAAGATGGCTTTTAAAATTAGATTTACTTATTTGTGTGCTTGTGACACGATAAGCATATGATAACATGACAAGGCCAGAGGACAACTTGAGTGGGTTAGTTCTCCCCTTCCACCATGTGGGTCCTGGGGATTGACTGAACTCAGGTCAGCAGGCTTGGCGGCAAGTGTCTCTATCTGCGGAACCAGTTCTGCTCTTTCAGAAGACTGAAGTTTGGTTCCCAGTACTGATGCTAGGAAGCTCACAATTGTCTGTAATTCCAACTCCAGAGGACCTGATGTCCTTGTACACACACACACACACACACACACACACACACACACACACACAAACACACACCAAAAAAAACCACAAAAAAACCGAACAAACAAAAATCCTTAAAAGTTCCTACATATGTGTCAGTCACTCTCAGTCTTCCTGGAAACTTACTTTTATATCTACTGCAAGTCTTCTGTTGCTGCTCACAGTTTTTGAATTGGCTCTAAAATCTGTGTTCTTTTTAGCTGCTTACATCTTCAGAGAAAGAGTTAGCTGTTCATGTATACGGTGGTTTGAAAATAAATGGCTCCCAAAAGGAGTGGCACTATTAGGAGGTGTGGGCTTGTTGGAGTAGTAGGACCTTGTTGGAGGAAGTATGTGGGGGATGAGCTTTGAGGTCTCCTATGCTCAAGCTACATCCAGTGAGACAGACCACTTCCTGTTGCCTGCAAGTCAAGACGTAGGACACCATGTCTGCCTGCACGCAACCATGTCACACCATAATGATAATGGACTTAATCTCTGAAAATGTAAGTCACCGACATTAAATGGTTTTCCTTTATAAGAGTTGTCGTGGTCATGGTATCTCTTCACATCAATAGGAATGTTAACTAAGACAATATATTAACCACATACATATTAGTGTGTAGTTGTGATTCCTTGTTGAACTACTGTCCACTGCCTTTCAGTACAGAATTTATCAGGAAAGTCCCACAATTAACTGACAAGACTAAGACCCCAGGAATACTCGTGGCTCACTGCCATTCTGGAATAGAGAGGCCCAGCCAAGAGCTAAATTCTGAAAAGCAAAGGAAGCAAGGAAATAAATTCACCAATTTTATGTTTCTTCCCTCTGAGCCATCCTCCTGGTCAATACTGTAGTTATCAGAGAAGTCAAGGATGGAGTGTTGAATTCTTTGCAATGTTGTGGAGCAATATATTACATTCTCACTTAAAGCAGCTCATTTATGAAAGAGTTCTTTAAAAATACAGAAAAACTATTCTTGTAGAATAATCTTTTTGTACACTGTGAAGATGTGTTGCTTTCATTGGTTTAATAAAGAGCTAAATGGCCAACAGCTAGGCAGGAAGAGGTTAGGTGGGACTCATGGACAGGGAGAGAATGCTGGGATGAAGAAGAGAGGAGCCAGGTGGTGCGAGGAGAGGGAAGATGAACTTGCCTTGTTAAAGAAAGTTACTGAGCTATGTGATAGATCATAGATTAAAAATATAGGTTAATTTAAGTTGTAAGATCTAGTTAGTAACAAGCCTAAGCTACTGACCAATAGTTTATAATTAATAAGTTGTCTCTGTGTGGTTTTTTGAAAGCTGGCTTGTTGTAGATGGAGCGGTGGGCTGCAACCTGCCACCCAACTGGCTTACACCTGGACTGACAGGCTGNCTGCCACTCGGCTAGGTTAGCCCTGAAATAATTACATAGAAATCTGTATTCATTTAAACACTCTCTGGCCCATTAGCTCTAGCTTCTTCTTGGCTAACTCTCACATCTTGATTCAACCCATTTCTAATAATCTGTATGTCACCACGAGGTTGTGGCTTACAGGGAAAGATTCAGCATGTCTGACCTGGCAGCTTCATGGTTGTCGGCTCTCTCTGCCTTCCTTCTTCCCGGCATCCTGTTCTGTCTACTCCGCCCACCTAATTTTCTGCCCTATCAAAAGGCTAAGGCAGTCTCTTTATTTAACCAATGAAAGTAACACATAGACAGAAGACCCTCCTACATCATTTGATCTATTCCTGAGAGACTGTTGAACACCAAAGACACTCCACTTGGAGCTTGTCTTCTTTTTCTTGGCAAAACCGGCCTCTGGGCAGAACCTGCCCATACCTCAACTACTTACAGAATACATAGTATCCGGAAATGGATAACCTGAACTGTCAAATCTTGCCAAGACAGGGTAAGACAGTTTTGAAAAATCTCTTCCCTGTTAAAAATAATCTGTCAGTTATTCTAGGCCTTAGCCAAAGTTGGTTGCTCCAATGCTGCAAACATGACTTTGGGTGATTGCCCAGATAGCCAGTTGTCCCTGTGATTTGTCGCATGTTTTGGAAGTTGTTTGACTGCACTTCCTAATTATGCAGGCAACATTATTTCCCTTCTCAGATCTTTGATAGGTTGAAGACTAGATAATTGTAGCTACTTTCCTCTCATGACTTGGCCAAGTTATTTATTATGCAAGACTTAAGCTAGTTAGGATAGGATTTTTGTTCTTATTGCATAAAATTTTGTAGTAGGTTTAGAACTCTCTTACTTACACAAAAGGGGGAGGTGCTGCAGGAGCGCCTTCCACTCCTTCAGCCAGTAGCCGCTGAGATATCAGCCCACTGGGTGTGGTCTATTTCTCTTTAAAAAAGAGTGGCAACCCTCTGCTCGCTCTCTTGCTTCCGGCTCTTGCTCCAGCAACTAGACTCCTTTCCTGGCTGTCATGTAGGACGTGTTCTGTAAGTTATTCCCCTAAAATAAATACCCCTTTGAATACAAACTGGTGTGGGATTGTTTTGTGCATTACTGGCTGGTAGAGCAAAAGATTATGTGTACACTCTGTACTATTTTTATTAAATTGATCAGATATATTGCCTATCAAATCATAATTAATGAAAAGAAAAAAATTAACTCAGTTTAGCACTTAGTGAATGCCTGAGTGGTATGTTGTATTCTAGCCAATGGGACTATATGATGATGTAGTTCTATTGTTTATTAAAAGAACTTATGAGATGAGTGATTAATGTTTGGGTAAATATAACAATTGAACTATATAATAGATTCATCTTTGTTTTAGCCTTTAGTTTTGTAACTGATGTCAAGAACTCTTAGATTGCTAAATAAATCATCTTGCTTGGTAGAGATTTAGTCTGACTTAGTCTTCAAATATGTTTATGAAATCCAACAAGCTTTTTATTTTTAATCCTCTGGGATGCAACCTTTGAAACAATGTGCCTTGCCGTCTGAAGCACAAGCCAAATGATTAATGGATTCTCTAAACACTGGTGTTGTAGTCATTCCTTAGCTAATCCTAACAAATAGAAAAACAAGAAAGTTTAGAATAATCCTCACTTTATACATATTTTACAAGAAATATATTGGACAGAAGTATATGCCGGTAAGTTTAGACTGCACTTCAGCTTAGCTGAAAGGATACTACAGTCACTTATATCTAAAGTTAAGTCAATAAACTTTAACATTTCAAAATACAAAAATAAAAAAGTCTAACACAACAGAAATTAAAGTAAGAAAGCCCAGAGCCCTGAGTCCCAGCCCTCACTTCATAATACTTTCCATCTGCATCTGGCTGATTCTCACACAATTATACACTGTGACCATCATGCATTTACTATCCACAACAATTTTAAAAATCTCCCAGGAACACTTAAATTATGAGACAAATCCCTTTGTCTCAATTTGATGCTTACTATGATAAAGGAGAGAAATTCCAAGAATGTTTATCCTACTATGAATGCTTACCAAGGACTTAGGTTATTAGCTTTGGCTACACAGGGCCCTTTCTGCCCTCAGTACCTTTGGGAATGACCTAGTATTGCCATGTGCTAAATTAATAAGAAACATTCTACCACTACCACCTGTTCAAATGATCATCCTCTCTGCAGAGAGGGGAGATGAGAAGGACATTGAACACACTGGGACAAGAAAGAGCTCAGATCCAGGGTCCCCTGTGTCAAAGGATGGACAAACATATTAGAAATCTTAATTAATTAGTTTTGAGACAGGGTCTTACTATGTAGCTCTGGCTGTCCTAGAACTCCCTATGTAGAGCAGGCTGGCCTCAAACCCACCTGTCTCTGCTTCCAAACTGCTGGGATTAAAGGTGTGTACCACCATGTCTGGGAGTTAGAAATCTTATGAGTAACAAATACCTGGCTCTAAAAGCACAAAGTTTCTCTGAAGACCTCAGATACAAAGGGCTTTATGATCCGTTAAAATGTAAGTTTGTCTACAAAACCTGCAAAAAATGACACATTTTTAAATAAGAAGTATGGAAATCATTTTTGAAGGTAAATCATTATTTCCTCTTAGTTTTATAGTTCACAAATCTGCTACAAGCTTTGCCCCAAGAAAGATGACCACTTCAGAAAAAAAGCACAGCACTCCCTATTTCCCAACTCTGTAAGGAGATGGGAAATGGGGCTTAGGAGGTAATTGATCTTGCATCTTCATTGCAAAGCTGCTACTTGCATTCTGCTTATTATCTTTCATGCAGCTTAAAGTAATAACACCTTATGTGTTATAGTAAATTAAATGTATGGGAAGGACAGGGAAAAAGACAGCATTTGCCCACTAGTGAAGGAAGGGACTCTGGCGAGCACATCAATTGTCTATATATGTGTTCACGAGGCATGCTGAGGCTGTAGGAATCACAGTACTTACTTTAATATAGTCATTTACCAAGGAATGGGCTGACATACATACACAGATGAGGGCTATATGATAAATGTGGCATTAAGAAAAGAAAATGCCCCATTTAAGGACACAGGTTAGCTATTAAAGACCACCACACAAAAGTGTGTGTAGAACACACTCTAAAGGGATGATCAGATGAGAAATGAGACAGATAATGACAATAATAATACTGTCACCAGTGGTGATAAGAACAATATCAAGCAAACCAAAACCCAAGAAAGCTACACAGCCTACTAGTCTCATAACATCAGGAGTAGAAGTGTTCCAAAATTCTTTCCTGCTGTGAAGAGCTAAAAAAGATGAGAAAATCTTTGGTTCAGCCTTGGTTTGAGGCTTACCTTTCTATAATAAGCCATTTACTGTGTTTGAGCTGAAAATGAGTAGAGGACTTAAAGAATAGCATGTATTTATGCTCTGAACAACTTTCTTATCAAATAGCAAAGTTCCAAAGGAACAGAGCAATAAAATGACTCTTAATGACATATTTGTATACACATAGATCAGAGCATCACTCAGTCCTTATCAGGAAGCTTCTTCTTGCAGTAGATGGGAATTAATACAGACACCCACAAATAGATAATGTGTAGAGAATAAGAAACTTTGAAAAACCTAGTTTTAAGTGGGATGCCTTTAGCAAACCCCTCCTCTCTAGGCTCAGAGATGTACACAGAAGAGGAAGTAGAGAAGGTTCAAGAGGCAGAGGTGGTAGATGGCTCCAAGGAAACGGCTTCCTCCAGATATAACAGGGCTGATAACACATATGAGCTCACAGAGACTGTGACAACATGCACAAGAACATCACAAATTCAAACCAGATAAAAATCTCACCATGGAGAAGGGGAAGTGGACACAAAGTTCCACCCCTTACCAGGAAGGGTTTGGTAGTTTGCAATCAATGCCTGCTGGAAGAAGGGAAAAAAATCAGTTTTCTCTAATGGAGTAACACTGGGTATATCAACCATATACCAGGGCAGGCTCATGCCCAGGATTAGTTGATCAACACAAAATGGACTCCATGTATTTTTTTTTGTGTACTTTTTTTGTTTGTTTTTGTTTTTTTGAGACAGGGTTTCTCTGTCTAACAGTTCTGGATGTGAACTCACTCCATAGACCAGGCTGGCCTTGAACTCACAAAAATCCACCTGTGAGTCACCACTGCCCATATTGTTTTGTTATTTTTCTGTTTTTTTTGGGGGGGGAGGGTAGGAAGGCACACGAGGTTTGATGGGTGATGAAGATCTGGGAGGAGTTATGGAAGGGATTAAAATATGTTCTCTGAAAAAAGCATTTAAAAAATGAAGAAAAAATCCTAATCTTGTATAAAATCTTCATATTTTATCTGCCTTACCTTTCAAAACTGAAAAAAAGTGACTGCAAAGTTAGGTGTGGTGGCACATGCGTATAATTTCAGTACTCAGGAAACTGAGGCATGAGGATATGAGAGTGGGCCAGCCCAAGCTACTGTGTGTGTGTGTGTGAGAGAGAGACTATATGCAAAGTCTAAATATATAAATAAATATATAATATATAAATATAATATAAATAAGATATCTAAATTTTAAGGGGGCTTAATGAAGGACTCCTAAGGACAGACACTTCATTATTTCCTTTAACTAACTAATACTGTATTATGGGTGTTTAGAAGGAAGGTCATAAACTCTAGATGTAGAGACCAAAGAACAGGGGTCAGTGAGTATCAAAAAAAAATACCCTTTCCCTATGCTAGTTCATAATTTTTAAAAAACAAAAAACCAAAAAAGAAAAAACAAACTGAACTTGACTATTATTGTATGGGTAAGACAGTGGCAGGGCACAGAGCATGTATGGACGTCAAGGACAGTCTGTGGAGTTCATCTGCTTCTACCTTCACGTGGGTTCCAGGAATCAAGCTTAGGCTATCATGTTTGCCAGGCAAGTGCTTTACCTATTGAACCGTCTTACCAGCTCTAATCCATTTTTTTCAGTAGCAGCTTTCTCAGATTCTCTTCCCATGGAGTATACATCCAGTTTTGTGAGCTCACCATTACAGTTAACATTGATTGACAGGCTGATAAAATCTAGGGTCATCTAGGAGGCAGCCTTTGGGCACATCTGAGAAGGATGATCTAGATAGGCTAGCTTTTGGTCAAGTCTGCAAGGGTTATCTTGTTAAGTTAACTGAGGTGGGAAGTCTCACATTTAGGATGGGCAGCACTAATCCCTAGGCTCATATCCTAGACTGCAAAAAGAGGAGAAAGCTAGCTAAGCGTCAACTTCCATGCCTTGTTCACTGCTTCCTGAGTGCAGATGTCAAGTGAAAAGGGGCTCCCAGCTTCCACACCAGCGTCTCTCTATGGCGAGCTGACTCTGCACTGTGAATCTTCCTTCTGTTGCTGTCAGGGTATTTATCACAGCAAGAGGAAAAGTAACTCACATGCTCAGCAACAACTAGCTGGGTGCCTTGCAGTCTACATGCTTTAAGCAACCTGCTCACATATGTGTACCATAACTTTGAGGGACTCCTGCTCTTCCTCAAGATAGAATCTCACACAGTTTAAGCTAGCTTTGAATTAACTATGTAGCTGAAGATGGCATTGAACTCTTAGATCCTCTTATTTCCACCTCCCAAGTACTGAGATTTCAGACAAGCACTACCAAACTTAGTTGAGCTGTCTCAACTGTCTGTCTATCCGCCCACCCACCCACNACCCATCCATCCATCCACCGATCTATTGTGTGTTTTGGGTTGGGAATGTATCAAGTGAAAAATGTGGAGGTTAGCATTCTCTTTTTACACCATGTCAGTCTCAGACATTGAACTCAGGTCCTCAGGCTTGACAGTAACAGCCATTAGCCTCTGAGTCAGTCATTCTGGCATTTCCAAGAGTGTCTTTATCCTAGGGTGCCTTGTGGGCTTCAACAGCTATACTCTTTAAGAGATTCTATGGCTGACAGGAAATCAAACTGTGCTCGGGCCATCCACAGGATCAAGGATCAAGCCTCTCTACCTTGTCCATTTCACCAAGCACTGGGTCTGATAGGCTTCTGTCACATATCTAGCTAATAAATCCATTTACATATCCTAATATATCAGCTAGTAACCCAATTTACACACTCTAAATATTCATCATTTCAAAGATACTGCAAAGCTATTCTAAGGTGATGGGTTCTCCTCAAACATCTTCAGTTCAAAGTTCAGTGGTACACATGAATGGTTTCAACTTCCTCTGGTTTTGTTAACAGGCTATCTTAACAATCATACATTCTGTGAAGTAGAACCAAGCACCAGGCTCACATGTTACTAAAGATGCACACCCAGTGCCAGCATGGGAAACACAGTCTGGCCAGTTGAGGCCAGCTTCTCAGAACAGGCGCTTCTGCTGTGCCCTGGCATGTTTTGGAGCCATGACAACTTGTAACTCTAGGGAAGCATAGCTGTTTGCTTGGCTGTTTAACCTTGTTTGCTCTGAGTCTAATTACTATACTCATGACATTTTATTAGTTGTCCTAAAATTAAATTAACTTAGATGATGCTTTGTAACCTATGAATTTAATAAAGAGCTGTGTTGAGCTGGGTGTGGTCATTCACACCAGTGATCCCAGAACTCAGGGAGCTGAGACTGAGCCTGCCAAGAGTTTGAGACCAGCCTGGTCTACATAAAAATATCCTGTCACAAAACAAACAAAATAGACAGAACAGAGGTACATTTACTTTGGACACTGCTATGGCAACAGCTAATGTGGATTTCAGCAACTCACAGCCTGTTTAACACAAACAGTGGTAGTATGTGTCTGACTGTCTATCTCTCCTGAGTCTCACTATGTTGTCTGTGGTAGCCTTGAATCTGCCTCAGACTCCTCAGTGATGGAAATCTAGGTGTGCTATGCCTAGCAAAGAACTCTCCTTTTTT
>LOEQ01004106.1:195602-217295 GCA_001685075.1 Bramus lutescens
AAATAAAGCAGCATGGACGATGTGGCTGTGGCTAGAAACAGTTATTTAAACACAGTGGCCAAAAGCAGGCAGACCCTCGGTTAATGACATCATACACTAATTACTGGGTATCCAGTTTCAGAGGCTGCCTTCTGGCATGTTTGGGGGGGGTGTTGGTTGGGTGGGTGGAGTTCAAGGAAGAGAGAGAGAGAGAGAAAGAGAGAGGGATAGAGACAGGATGGAGACAGGGAGAGAGGGAAAGAGAAAGAACAAATGTGTGTACAGCTGCCCTCTGTCACGTTATATGCTACAAAATCTTAAGTACTCTGTGAAATAGTGCAGAACAGCTAAGCAATGTAAGGCTGCGGTGAAGATAAGCTCAGGTTCTGGAGACAGAGGGATTGGCTTGATTCTAGACTCTACCATACACTAGAGAAGAGCCTACAACTCTGGTTAGAGACACTTGATTAGCATCTACAATAATTATCAGCTAGGGCTCATTGTCCAGGATGGAAATGTTTATGGCTGTTCTGTGAGGATGCTAGTTCACATAAAAGACACTCCAGTGCTCAGCTGCACTAAGGACTGGAGAAGGAACAGAGGAAACCAGGAACTGGAAAATTACAGTTTCTGGACCAGATCTAGTACTGTTGTCTGTTTCTGTATGGCCCTGAGTTAAGGTTGCTATGTATACTTTTCTCTTCTGGAAACAGGGCCTTCCTTCCTATGTAGCTTAGGTTGACCTCAAACTCATGACTCCCCTGCCTGAGCTTTACAAGTGTTGGGATTATAGGCTTGTACCACCAAGTCTAAGTAGTTTTTACATTTTCAAATGGCTAAAAGAAAAATCTGAAGAATATTTTGTGTTACACAGGAATTATATAAAAAAATTATAGAGTTTTATTAATTCATATCCACACTTATTTGTTTATGTATTGTCTATGGCTGCTTTCAACACTATGACAGATAAGCCTAATATTCTAGTAGACAGTATGGGATCTGCAAAGTATAAAACATTTATTATTCACATCTTCAGAAAATATTTGTAAATTCATGGGCTGGAGAGACAGGTTGGTGGTGGCTAAGAGCCCTGGCTGCCCTTCCAAAGGCCCCTGTTTTGATTCCCAGAACCAACACAGCAGTTTACTAGCATCTATGACTCTAGTCTTAATGAATCTGAAATTCTTTTGGCCTCTGTGGGTATGTGGTGCATAAATACACATGTAGGTAAAATATCCATACACATATAAATAAGAAAAAAAATCAAAAAATTGCAAATTCTTACAACAGACCAAGATCAGAAAATAGAGACACTAACATTAGAGAAGAAAGTCTTATAATTTTTTATTGATTAGTTAATAAATACTTATATTTTAAAAATCTATAACAAGTATTAACGTTATCAACAGTAGTACTGACTACATGAGAATTTAGATTTGGTAATAGGGATAAAAAGAAATGACTAAAGTACAATCCTTACTGATAAATAAAATCATGATATAGTTTAAATATCAAAAAGAATAGTAATAACAGCAAAGTAAAACTTCATCAGGTCACTGGAGAGAGAAACTGAAGAACAGAAGATGGGAAAATCTCCCCTGCTCATTGATCAGGAGGATTAATATAGTAAAAATGAACATCTTACCAAAAGCAATCTACAGATTCAACACAATCCCATCAAAATTCCAACATAATTCTTCAAAGATCTTGAAAGGGCAATTTTTAGCTTCATATGGAAACACAAAAATTCAGGATAGCTCAAAAAAATCTTGAATAATTAAAGAACTTCTGGGGGTACTACCATCCTAGATTTCAAGTTGTACTGCAGAGCTATAGAAATAAAAACAGTATGGTATTGACACAAAGCAGACATGTTAGTCAGATGAGAACAAATACAGAGATCCACAGCCATACATGATGCAGAGAGTAAGAAACCTTAGAACACTTAGCCCTAAATGGGATGTCTCCATCAAATCTTTCCCCACAGTGTACAGGAAATCAAGCAGAAGAGGAGGCAGAAAGAGTTTAAGGCCTAGAGGAGATCGAGGACACCAAAAACCCAAAGCCCTCTAAATACACCTGAACAAAGCTCACCTGAACACAGAGACAGAAGAAGCATGCACAGGGCCTATACGGGTCTGCACTGGGTCCTCTGTGTATATATTATGACTTCCAGTTTAGAGTTTTTATGGGATGGCCCAGTGTGTGAAGGAGTGGAATTCTTATGCCTTCTTTTGGGTTCTTTTTCTTCTGTTCGTTTGCCTTGTCCAATTTCCATGTAACAGCTTTTGTTTTAGTTTATCCTATTTTATTTTGTTATATTTTAAAAAATGATTGAATGAATGAAAACCTAGCCACAAGGGTAAAGGTTAACTGAACTGTCAATTATACCTGCTAGGAGAGGGAAAATCAGCTTTCTCCAATAGAGTATATTAACCACTCCAGAACAGGCCTCATGTTCAGGAGTAGTTGACCAACATACACTGGACTCTACATTGGTCCCCTCTCCTTGGGTGTGGTTTCCTTTCATTTCCTTGGTTTTGTTGATTGAGTTTTAATTTGTTTTTTTGAGTAAGAACTTAAATTGGATAAGTGGCAGGGGGTAGGATCTGGACAAGCTTGGGGGAGAGGAAGAATATGGTCACAATACATTTAAATTTAAAATTTACTTTAAATAACAAAAAATATAAAAATAAAAACTGGATGTTTTAAATTGCACATATATAAAATTAGTGGAGAATTGTGTTATATTAACATTAGCTCCAGAAAGCTTCCAGCATAAATGCCTTGATACTGGTTGGTTAAATATAGCTGAGTTAAATATTGGAAAATAGGTTCTAGATCCGCATTCAAATGTTCTTGAGGTTAAACACTTCTAAAACATTTATGAGATCTAAACTCTCTAGAGTCTGTGCTCACTTTGACATAGAACACAAGTGATGGGAGAATTGTTCATAGTCATGTAGGTCACCTACTTTCTGAGTTCAAGACCTGAGTGGAGACTTGAAAAGACTGAAGCTAAAGTTGCTATACCAGGAACTTAACACCTGACATTCCTCTCCCTAACCAAATGCAGAATATTTAGGCTTTGTCTTGTTGTTTTTTATCTGAAAAGTTCCTATGGACAAGTGCATTTTCTGAACTACAAATGGGCTTTGAGATAGTGCTCTCCTGTAAATACGAAACCCTCAAAATGATTTGGACTTTTTTTTGGGGGGGGGGAGGACCAAAGCTTCTTGGTGATGAAAATGCTACTACCATTGATAAAAATTCCCATCACTCTTCAGGGCAAGGCAGGATGCTTTTAATTGCTTTTCCTATCTTTCTTATTCAGACCACAATGACATGCTAAGGTCTTTTTTTTCCTTTTTCATATATGCTTGTGCATGTGTATAAGCATGTTTTGGCACATGTATAGATGCAACTGTGGGCTATGTGTGCAAACCCGCATGCATTAATGTCCATGTGGAAGCCTGAGCTGATGCTGCTGTTCAGAACCATCCTTGGATCATTCTTTCACCTCATTCAAAGGGTGGGGTCTCTCAAACTCAGAGCTTGCTGATATGACTAATCTGGCTTGCCAGTTTCTTCTGGCGATCTTTATCTCTGTTCTCTGAGGCTGGAATTAAAAGAAGGCCACCATCCCTTCCGGCATTTATGTTAGCTTCTATGAATCCAAATGTGGCAAGCACTCTAACCACTGAGCCATTTCCCCAGCCCCATGATAAAGTTTTTGCTAGCAACCTGTTGCTAATGGCTGTATCAGTCTGGGGCTTATTCCTCTTTCTGCCATACTGTTGTGACTTAAAAATAAGTTCATATGCTTGTCATTTGTGTTTCTATCAGTGATGCCTAAGTTCTTCTGTTCCATTAAATGTGGGAAAGTCTTAGTGACTCCCTTCTAAGACAAGCATGGTAGAGGAGATGATAAGTTTTGATAGTAGAACATAAAAGGCAACATGGGTTTGTCTGCTCTTGTCTCTTAGGTCACTAACATTAAGCCAAGTCACAAAGCCACAGAAGTAAAAAAGATGAAGAACCAAAGGTTCCTATATAAGCTCGGCATTAACTGTGGGTGCCAACAGAATGCTCCAGCCCAAGGCAGGGTTGTGGATAAATGCAGTCCCCAGTGATATCTTGCCTCCACCCCATGAGATCCCAAGTAAGAAGTAGTATTCCATAAAACAAAGATAATACATGTTTATGGGGGCTGGAGAGGTGGCTCAGTGGTTAAGAACACTTGCTGCTTTTCAAGAGAACGTGGCTTTGGTTTCCAACATCCTATAGAGGCTCACAACTGTCTGTAATTCCAATGGAATCTGACATCTTCTGCTGCCCTCCTTGGGCTCAAGGCAGACACAATGTATACATGTAGGCAAAATGTTCACATTTACAAAATAAAAAAATCTGTAAACAAATGTTTAGTGTTCTCGTAGGTTGTCGTGTGTTGATGTAATGTGCTGTGCAGAAAAAAATAAGGACTGCAGACCCACAGAACTATTTACAGTGAACTCTTGTAGAGATGACACTAACTGTATTGTACAGTTTATGCTTCTATGCCTTTGCAGTGCTGTCCATGTCCCGTATAAAGTCATATCTGTCTGGCAAATGTCCTTTGCTTCTCTGAGGGTCAGCTCAAGTATCATATTCCCTGTGAACAACTGAATCTTTTGTGGGAATCTGGGGTTTCCCACTGTAATTTGTAACATTTCCCTTGTTGTAGAAAATCTGTTGTGTAGTGTTTGTTTAATGGTTTTGAAACATTTATTTATTCCCCATGGACCTGGTACATAGAATATGCCCAGGAAATATTTGTGAATTATTTTATTTCTCACTACAATCAGTTTTAAACCAGAATAGCTGAAAGGTTTAAACCACATATATGAATTGGATTCTTCTACTTGAAACTGAAGACCCAGGTGTAAATCGTAAAGGAGTGTGAAAAATATGGTTTCAACTTGTTAGAATGTGGAATACAGGGTTAAACATCCTGATTCAGTACCTAAAGATTATAACAATATGAATGCTAGATTTTAACATACTGACCAACCAACAAAATGACTATATGACCAAATTTAAGATGTTTCCATTTGATTTTCAGAAGTACCAAAAGCAAACTCTGAGTAATTTATTTCATAGTCTCAGGGAAGGCTGTTGAAGGCCATTCTAAGCTTGCCAAACACCTCAGACCAAGTTTGTGATTCCAGTCTTGAAATCTAGGAAAAAACAGAGTTGACCATCTTTCAATGAAGTATGGTTAATCAGTGTTGTGCCTTAAAACCTGAATTTTCACTGAAAGAATGAGCCATCTGCTTTGAATATTTTCTAGACTAAGCCTCTATTTGTACACTGCTTTGATCTTTTGGCATAATGGGAAGGCAGTGATCCAGTCCAGCTATACCTCAATCAACTGTGCTCATTTAATTTATCCTAGGAACACTGACTGCCAGACCCAGCTGGAAATGTGGTCTTATCCTAGCATCAGGAACAGGAAGACACATCACAGAGAAGGGCTCTTCTGTTGTGGTTGATGATACAGTTTTGTGTCTAAGAAAATATTCTTTTAACCACAAATACATAAGAATCCTAACAGAGAGGATGCATAGAAAAGAAACTGTGGGGAGTCAGGGACAAGTTAACAAAACTAAAGCCGCAGAGCCCCACTATAACAAAACTGCTGTTTAAGAGTGCAGATAAGACAGGAGTCAACTAATAAACGTCTACAGTATCACCAGACAAAATAATATCACATTATAGGCAAGTGTAGACCTGTCTTTCAAAACAGCATTAAAAAGGTTGTACTGGATGATAACCTAAGGGACTGGGTGCTGAACTTAATATACAATATGCTAGAAAGGGCAGTAAGTACTGGATGGTCAGCCTAGGGCACTTACATGTAAATGGTGTCAGATTAGATAATAACTTGTTAGGGAGTGAGGTGAAACAAAAACATTAAAAACAGATGCTACTCCTGCATAAAAGTAAGTGAAATACAGGCAAAAAACTATTTTTTTTGGGTGGGAGGGTGGGGAGCAGTGCTGGGATTGGATCCAGAGCCACTGACATATATCACAAACTTTGCTAATATTTTCATTCAGTAAGAATCTATGAGTTTGGCAGGGGCTTGGTATTTTCAGATGATTGTGAAAAACAATTAGGATGTGAAGGGTTTCATTTTGCACAATGTCAAGGATATCTGGTTGTTTAGGAAGAATACCCAAGTCATAAATAATATCAGGGAGAGTAAGGTAACTTCTTCATTTGTCAAATATTCATCGTTATGATATGAATTCATGAATCTGAGTGCATATGCTTCAGAGATGCTTAAAATACTATTATTTCTAATACATCAAATGAGTTAAAGAACAAAATCTCCTTAAATCATATAGCAGCAACCACAAGAATGTAGGATGTGTCTGTGAACCACAGTATATAGACGTGATAAAATTCTTAATGATTTTTTGCTGTTGAATGAATATCTTCCTTAGTCAGAAAACTACAGAAGGGGGAAAAATCTATGTCTTGTAGGGTGCTTCTTGGAAGTAATTAGGCAGGCCCTAGTACCTGTAGCTAATCCACTGCAGTTCCTCAAGGAAACAGCAATGGAGCTGCTGAGGTGGTGTCTAGCTCTCTGGGGATTAATCCAGAGGCTCAGGAAGAAGATTAGCACTGTGTATGAATACGTTTTAGGGAGAAAAAACTGATGACCAGGTCTAGGATTTGCGGGTGATCAGAAGAGTAAATTTTATAATAGGGCACAGGAGGCATGGACAAAGCAAACAATAGCAGGGATATTTGAAAGCTGTATAACCATCAGCACCAATCAATGCTGTACTTCCTGCTACTACTGAACACTTTCTGGGTGCCTGGCAAAGGGTAACATGCATGGCATAAGTGAGTACATTTAATCCCCACAATATCATTTAACGTGAGATGCATTCATTCATTTATTATTTTAGGTTAACACATAGAATAATGAGTTTCAGCTTAGGATCTTTATATGTACATTTCATTATACTTTGTTCTTTGTCCCTTTCTCTGCAGTTCCCACTTCATCTCCCGGTTAGTTTCCTACTGTATTTCTCACCTCCCTCAACAGTCCTTCCTTTCTTCTCAGGACTCTCTTTCTAGTTTACCACACAAGTTTTATTACTGACCTGGCAGAGGAGAAGCTGATGCTCAAAGGTGTTAAGTGATTTGCAGGCAGTTACGCATGAGCTGAAGGCTTCAATGCAGGTCTAAAGGCAAAGCTCCTTATTTACCACCAGGCCAAAGGGCCACAGAAACTATGTAAATGTCTTGTGCAGGAAGTTAAAGAAAGATTGCTTTCAGTTTCATAGATAAGATGTAATATTTCATTAAAGAAGAAATAAGGAAGTGTTGGTGCATTACTGTGCATACATCACAACAATAACATCTCAATAAAAATAGTACCTCTGAACAGCAAAATGACAACCGAGATTGTATCAAGATTGCTGGAAACTCTTTTTCACTTCTATTTTCTGTCTTCCTGTTGTAAAAGCCACTGTGCGCACTGTAGTGTTATCTCAAACACAAAAGGCCACAGCAGTTTACACAGCCCAGGCAGCCTCTGACAGAGAGAGGATCGGAGGAGTATCTAGGAGGAACAGTGAGGCCGCTTCCTTTCTGGTCTCCTGGAGACATGGGATAAAGGAACTGAAGACAGCAAGATGGAAAGACTGTCCATGTTCACGGACTGGCAAAGTTAGAAATGTAAAAATGGCTGTACTGCCAAATTGAGCTACAGATTTAACACAACCACCACCAAATCACCAATCATGTTTCCATGGAGTCAGAAAAGACAACTCTAAAATTCATATAGAAACACAAAAGGTCCAGAATAGCCAAAGCAATGCTAAGCAGAAAGGACAGACAGTGCTGAAGCTATAACACTGAGTAATACTATAGAGCCAACAAAACCTACAAGATATTAGCATAGAACAGATATCTGACCAATGGAATTGAGAGTTTAGAAACAAACCCACATGGCTAAAACCACATCATGATCAAGAAAGGCATAAGAAAGACACATTCTTCAACAAATAATACTGACTTAACTGAATATATACACACAGAAAAACAAAAACTAGACCTTCATCTCTCACCCAACACAAAATCAACTAAAAAGAACCAATGACCTTAATGGAATACTGAAATTTTCAAATTGCTAGGAGTACAGATAAACAAAGCACTTCAAGATAAAAGGCGCAGCAAGGAATTTCTGAAAAGGACCCCCAACACAAGAAATGATCTCAAGAACTGAGAAGAGGGATGATATGAAATTAAAAAGCTTCTGTACAAAAAAAAATTATGAGCTAAGTGAATAAATCTTTGCTAACCACACATCCAACATGTATACTAAAACTGCAAAAAACTAAACAAGAAAACTTCACATCATCCAATCAATAAATGGACTACATGATGAAATACAAAAGGTCAACAAATATTTGAAAAGTTTAATAACCTTAGCTATCAGGGAAATGAAAATTAAAACTTCTTTGAGAATCAATTTCATCCAGTAAGAGTGGCTTTCAAAAAGATAAATGACAGGAAATGCCAGTGAGGACGTACGTGGGGAGAGAGTGACCCTATACAATGTTGGTAGCCATTGTGGAAGTTGGAGTGGAGGTTCCTCAAGAATTAAAAATAGAACTGCTATGTGTATATCTATATTCATTACTTCATTATTTACAATAGTAGGAAATGGAACCAGCCTAGAAATCTATCAACAGATGAGTGGATAAAGAAAATGTGACATAGAATTTTATTAGCTATAAAAAATGAAATCTTGATATTTGCAGGAAAATGGATGGACTTGGAACTCATTATGCTAAGTGAAATAAGCCAGAATGAGAAAAACAAATACCACATTTTCTCTCACATGCAGACTCTTGATTTACACTTACATGTGTGTGCATGCACATGTGTGTAGATCATGAATGCAGGATGGGGGCAATCAGAGAGAAGGAAGAGATTTTAAAGACGAGGAGAGGGAGGAAGAGAGGCCATGGGATACATACAACATGAAAGCAGAAAAAAGGCACCAGAGACTGGTAGGTGTTAAGGGGAAGGGCAATGAATATAAGAAAGCATGACGACGTGTATGTAAGAAAATGCCATAGTGAGACCTACTCCTTTGTATGGTGACTTAAGAAATTAAAACACAAGTGTCTGGGGTTTCTTTCTGAAGCCCTGGCACACAAAAAATATAGGAAACCACCCAGGTGCCTTGGAAACTCCTGATATGACAGATGTTTTTCTTCCTTGTTGGTGTGAGGGTTTTGTTCTTTATCTTTCTTGATAAAGCAGGAACTTTGTAAATGCATTTGTGGAAGGGAACATTACATCAGTTTCAAACTTTGGGAATTCCTGTTTTAGAAAAACATTTTGCCTTCTAAGTGGTAGGAAGACAAGATGTGACACTGTCAGTCTTTATGAGTAAGTTTGGGGACATAACAGAACCCATAGCTTGTTTCTCCAGCTATACCATACTTGTGGATATAGAGAATGTTTCTATCTATAGGTACGAGAGCACTGCTTGTTGAAGCTTGTGCACCAAGGGAGTCACATTTGTAAACAGTAGCTCTGACTGGACTTTACGCTTTGGTTTACTTTACTGTTTTTTTTTCTTTCAGGAAATGCTCATATAATCATATATAATCATGCAATAGTCTCCTTCTAGTCTAGTTGGATTCCTTTTTGGAATTGCTCCTGTTTAGCTATATTCTCAGTATACAACTAAAAATATGTTTCTAAATTTCTTTTTCTAACTCAAGGGATCTCATTCTTAAGCTCAAAAGTGAAGAGGATGGAGACAGTTCTTAAAGAATTAGATATTCAACGAGCAGAGTGAACCTGTGCCACCAGGGTAAACCACCACGGATGCATACATGGATGTAAACCTGACAACTTGGCCTCCAGTCCTCCAAGATTAAATTAAATTGGTCAAGTTCTGCCTTAATTTGGTGCTAGGTTAGGTTTGGTTCAACCATCTGCTGTATGCTTATTGCTATTGCAGTCTGATGTTTTCAGTAATGACATTGTTTCTACTAAATTCTCATCAAATGATGATCCTCTGACTTCAAGCTTGGATAGACTGAGACTTCTAATTTCCTGGATAGAAAGGGTCTATATCCCTACTTAGCATGTAGAAGCTTTAGACAATGAAACTTAGGCCAGCATTAACCTTCAAAGATAGGGAATTAAAGTCTCAGGAGGGGAAATTGAGGCAAGTTATAAAGAGAAAATTAAGGGGATTGGAGAAGATAAAGATGCCTGTTTATCTTATTGGCTGAAAATCAACTGGATCATACACTCAAGACTAGGAAATATGTTTATAGTCTGTGGTAGTTTGAATGTAATTGGTCCTATAATCTCATAGTATGTGGCACTACTAAGAGGTATGGCCTTGTTGGAGGACGTTAGTCACTGTGGGGATGGGCTTTGAGGACTCCTATGCTCAAGTTATACCCAGTGTGGGATTCAGTTCACTTCCTGCTGCCTGCAGATCAAGATGTAGAACTCTCAATTCCTTTTCTAGACCATGTCTGCCTGCACGCTGCCATGTCCCACCATGATGAAAGTGAACTGAACCTCTGAAACTGTTAAGTAAATCACCCCAATTAGCCATTTCCCTTTATAAGAGTTGCCCTTATTATAGTGTCTCTTCATAGCAACAGAAACTCTAAGACATAGTCAAAGCATGCCTTGATTTCCGTTACCTAAACATTATGATTCCCTTGACCTCTTTGACCTATGTTTTCATCTTATCAGCTTATATACCTATATAACAAACCCTAGAAATTACCTATGACCCAAGCTTGGTAGTATAGACTTGTAATCCCAGCACTGGAGAGGCTGAGACAAGAGGATTGCTGTAAATTTGATGCTAATCTGGGCTAGTTAGTGAGTACTGGGGCCAGCTTAGGTTCAGAGTGACATGCCGTCTTAATTTTGTTCCAAGAAAAAAAGAACTTGCCAAAGGCTTTGTAGTTAAGAGCAAATATACCAGAACATTTTAATATAATCTTTTAAGTTGTTTAAATAATGTAATTTCTAAAGTCAGCAAAATCGTATATCTTTTTCTTTTTTTTTTCTTTTTGAGGGAAAGGAGGCCATGAATTTGAGAAGAAACAAGGGGCAATGCATTGGAAGGATTGGAGAGAGGAAAGGAAGGGGAAATAATAATTTAAAAATTAAAATTGTCTTTGCTTTCTGTTAACCTATACATAGTAAGGATTTCTTTGACTATTTTTTCTTCTCCCCTTTGGAAACAGGGTCTCACTATGCAGCCCAGGCTGTCCTAGAATTCATTATGTAGACTAGGGTGGCTCAGAGTCACAGAGACCCATGTGCTTATCTTACTTTGTTGTGTGTATCATGTGTGTGTGAGTTGTTTATATGTGTACGTCAGAGGTCAATGAATGTTATACTTTAACTTAATCCACCTTAATTTTTGAGACAGGGTCTCTTCAATAAATCAGAAGCCCACTGGTTTGGCTAGACTGGCTGACTAGAGAACTCCAAAGACCTACCTGTATATGTACCAACACCTGACATTGCCTGGAGTGCCACAGTGACGGTACTGTCGACAGTGGAAACACATAGCCTTGCTTTTCAATTTGATACAAAAACCTGAGTGCAGATTTGAAGATTTCCAGGAAAACAATCAGTATTTTAGTGGATTGTGTTATCAATTTCAGTTGAGCTGTCAGTTTTCAGGGGGAATGTACAGAGATGCAATCTGACATTCAACTTAAAGGACAATGTCACTGTGTCTTCACTTAACCTTTATAGGCTCTGCACAATCCTGCCTGATGCAGGCCATCTCTGTCGGGTAGTACCTGAACTTGTGAATAACTGTTTTCACAAATGAAGCACACCAAAGGCTGGGGAAATGACTCATAAAATGATTGGCCCATACATATGAGGACTGGAATTCAGATCCTCAGCATCCCAGTAAAACCTGAGTGGGAGCCCACCTGTAATCTCAGCAGTCACAAAATGACTATTTATACTAGCTAAATCAGGGAGCTCCAGGTTCACTGAAAAACTTTGTCTCAATAAAAAAAAAATGGGGAGCTATGGAAGAAGAAAGATGCCCAAAGTCAATCTCTGGCCTCCACATGCATGCATGTAGTGTGTATTCACATGTGTACATACACATGTATGTCCACAGAATGAAGGACAAGGGAAAAATGCTTCATGAATACCTTGAGAACGCACTGAGGACTGCAACTGCTTTCACTTAACCAGATATTGATGTATTTGTTTCTCAAACACAAAGCCAAACATCCAACTAGTTTTATAACATATTGCTTTTTTTTTCCTCATTTTTTTTGAGACAGTGTTTCTCTGTGTAGCCCTGGGTGTCCCAGAACTTGCATTGTTGACCAGGCTGGCCTTGAACTCAGAGATCCACCTGCCTCTGCCTGTTGGAATTAAAAATGTATATCCCTACCACCTGGCTATATTTTTACTTTTGTAATAAAAAATCCAATGGGACTTATTATATATGCTTGTTTTATTGGTGATTACTGTAGGATCCACAGGTCTACCCCTCCCTCCTGGGACTCAAATTGAGGATAGCTTGCAGTTTCTGACCAAACATCTTGTTGCAATTTTCAGCTAAACATCCTGTTTGTTCCTGTGCTCTTTCTGCTCCCACTGGTGGTTAGCTTAGGGGTTTTGTTTACTCTTGGGCCTTGTAATTTTCCACCTGCCTGGGGAGGATTTCCAGAGTGCAGCAGCTAGGTATATAAGGTTTTTCCTAAGCTTGAATAAATGGCATTTGGCATTCTCTCCTCACGGATGACCCACGTCTCTTGTGTGTTCCTTTAATCTCCAGGCCCTTGCCTAGCTGGCGAACGGTAAAGTAGCTCGAACTATACCATAAAGAGTAAGTAACACAGGCATTGCAATTACAAATTTGGGAATTGCTTGATGATTTTAAAAGACTCTGCATGAGGTGCCATATAATTGGGACTATGTGAGGACTTTTTTGGTTATTTGTAGTGATAGACATCACAACAATTACACAGACCATCCTGATTATCTTTTGATACTGTCCATATATTTAATGCATGGCCCAAGACCATTATTTTTCATTCAATGGGGTCAAGCGAAGCCAAAGGTTGGACACTCCTGCACTACAATCAATTCTGCTGACTTATTTAAACACTTCCATCTACAGACAGACTTTCTAAAGATTTAACAATTACAAACTGCAGAACTATGGCAACCAGAATACTTTTAGTATGTGTCATACTGGCTAGTTTTCTGTCAACTTGACACAAATTAGAGTTTTCAGAGGAAGGAACCTCAATTGAGAAAATGTCTCAGGCTGTAAGAAGTCTATAGGGCATTTTCCCAACTAGTGATTGATGGGGAGGGCCCAGCCCATTATGGGTGGGAACATCCCTGGGCTGGTGGTCCTGGGTTCTACGTGAAAGCAAGCTGAGCAAGCCACAAGGAATAAGCCAGTTTTCAGCACCCTTCCATGGCCTCTGCATCAGCTCCGGCTTCCGAGTTCCTTCCTGCCCTCACTGCTTTTGATGATGAACTGTTACGTGGAACTGTGAGTGAGATAAATCCTTTCCTTTCCATGTTGATTTTGGTCACGGTGTTTCATTGCAGCAATAGTGATCCTAAATAAGAGAGTGTCCAACAAATAAGGGAACAATGGGCACCCCACTAGAAGAGACCCAAAGGAAACTGAAATAAGGGAACTTCTAAAACAATCTCAAAAGTAGTGCTGATGCTTGCAGCATCTGTCACCTTACATCCTGAAACCTACTGTTCCAAATCTTGCTCTGAAATACTTTCGTGATTTTCTGATACACATATAACCCCATTTCCACACTTTAGACACTGAGGGTTTCCACAGCAGGACTAACTTTTATGGCCTATGATAAGGATTTACTTTATTTGAGAGGACGAAGTCCCTAAAGAACATGAGGCTAATTTTCACAGCGATGAGCCACAGGCTACATGAAGAGAAGATTTTTCCCTTAAATGTGCACGTGGCAATCAGAACATATTTTTGAGTTACACTCACTCTGCTGTAGTTGGGATGAGATTGCAGGAGCCAACTGTTAGGGTTTCTTTACAGCTTTCCTTTCCATCCCCAACATTTCTCTGAGGTTCTGTGATCCAGACACCTTTGTTCTGCATGTTCTTTTATAATAGCAATGGTGGTATCACCAGTATGTGGTTCAGAGTCATTTCTGTGTACTTTGTTTCAATGTAAACTATTTCTTCTTCCCTAGATTTTGTAAACTTTAGAAGGTAATTTATATATATTATGTATAATTTCTATTTTATAATCACATGTATTTTAATTTGTGTGTATATATCTATTAAACTGTATTATACACAGACATTGTTCTAGATAACAGGAATGGAAATGTAATCATATTAATATCAGTGCATTCATGGGTCCAATATTCTATTGTCAAGGAAGAAGGAAAGACAGAGTGAAGGGACAGAGAGCAACATGAACAAGCTAATTCAGACAAGAAACCTTTTATCTTAGTTAAGGTTTCTGTGGCTGTGATGAAACACCATGACCACAATCAAGTTGGGGAGAAAAGGGTTTATTTGGCTTACACTTCCATATTGATGTTCATCACTCTAAGAAGTCAGGACAGGAACTCAAACAGGAAACCAGAGGCAAGAGCTGATACAAAGGCCATAGAGGAGGCTGCTTACTGGCTTGCTTCCCATAGCTTCCTCAGTCTGCTTTCTTATAGAACCCAGATCCACCAGCCCAGGGGGGCACCACCTACAATAGGCTGGTCTCTACCCCATAAACCACTAATTAAGAAAATGCCCTACAACTAAATCTTATGGAGGCCTTTTCTCAATTGAAGCTCTTTCCTCTCTAGCTTGTGTCCAGTTGACACAAAACTAGCCAGTACCTCTTTGTTATGGTACTTTCCACTAGGGTGGCTAAGGTGGCCAGATGTCCTATAGTTTGATGTCCTCTGATAGGCAAACGTGTCACTGATACTGACTAAACGTATTCTTTTAAAGAAAACATCACTGATAAAGAATATGTTATTGGAAATCTCTTAACAAAACTCAAAAGTGTCTTCTTTTAATTATTACTATTACATGTGTATGTGTATACCATGGTACACATATGGGGTCAGCAGACAACTCTGAGAAGCTGGTTTTCTCCCTGTGACATATGTGTGCTTACGGAGATAGAATTTTGGTTGTCACACTTACTTAGCAAGTATCTTTACCCACTGAGCAATCTTGCCAGCCTACGAGATGTTTTCCTAAAGGAAAATATTCCTCAACATACATGACATCAAACTTTCGGTAATGAAATCTGTCTTGGTTACCACCTAAGAACAGTTTCTAGTTATTCAACCTAGAACACAGAAATGCCTGGGGCCCTTGAGTTACAACTTCTAAATCTCCCAGCCACATAGTCAGCTCTGAAATGAAGACAATGTACTTTGACGATGACATTCCCAACAAGAATAACTAAGTCACTGAAAACTTATTCTCAGAGTAAGATTTAGGTTAATGATGTGTGAGATCTAAATTAACAGCAGTGAAATAGTAACAGCATCCATAAAGTACAGTGCTTAGGGACATAAGAAACTGCTGATGGTATTGTACATTAACACATTAACAAACATAAACAAACACTGAGAAACTCATGCACTAGGTAAAGAAACCACTGTAGAGAGGCGACCCCACTCTCCCTAGGCAACGGAGTTAAGTGGGGGTATCTAGATGCCAGACCTCGCAGTCTGGTTCCATGTCTCACACCATCTCTGTACTTCTTACCACCACTGTCTCTTACAGGGCAAGTCAGGGTAGAGAGGTCACACCCAGCAGCAGGTGCTACTACTGTAAGTACTGAACAGACTCTGTTCAAAGCCTACACTCGGAACCCTTAGGCTCTGCAGCCCCCAATCTGGCCCAACTCTGACCTTTCAGCTCTGATCACATATGGTGTCTACTTTAGTCTCAAGCTTCGCCAGTGATGGTGTCTTAGAAAATGCTTTAGACAAAACCTTAAGTTCCTAAGTTGGTAAGGAAGTATCAAATTCAAATTCAAAATTTTGTTGAGAAAAATCTATTCTCTGTAGAAACACCAAAGAAATAAGTGCAGGAGAGAAAAAAAGCCAAGACTTCTGTAGTACTTTATGGATCACTCGTACAAATCTTGACTTTGTTTTTAAGACACTGTCTTGCTGTATAGCCAAAGATGACCCAGAACGTAGACTCTTTCTGCCTCAGCTTTCCAAGCCCTGGTTTTACAGGACTCCATCACAACCCCTGTCCTTGTTAGTGTGTTTTCTTATGTAAAATATTTCACCACATACAGTTTGTGGCAGCGTTCAGAGAGTATGAAGTCTGGTTCTGTAAAAACAACAGGTTCTGGCCAGATAGCGGCAAAGGTGCTGCGCAGCCACCAGCAGAAGCAGGCGCAGTCGGCCCCTAAGAGCACAGCTTGGAAGGGGTAAGTGCAAGAACAGAGGAAGCACATTACAGAAGCCACTCCAACAAAGCAGCAGACATAGAAACACAGACTCTGGGCCCGGGACACGAGATGGCTTGTTTATTTTTCAATCTCCTGGTGAAATTACCTAGTAACCTTGTTTCCCAAAACAATGTGTTTATTATCATTGACTAGAATAAGGCCTGCAAGTAGAACAGCTCTGTTAATCTAAAGTAGAATCATATTCACTTACAAGTGACTGCAAAACACAGCTATTATGTGGCTCCTACATGCCTCATGGTGACAAATACGTGGCCCTGCAGCACGCGGACAGTCAGAACATAGATTTCCTTTGATTTTTAGCTTTCTCTGACATGCAACACACTTTCTGGTTGATACTGATCATTTCACACTGCCGCTAAAAGTCACATTGAGATCTGGCAGTTGAACAACTTACCTCTTATCCTTCTTGGCTGTGTTCAATATTCAGAGGTTAACACAGTTACAGTTTTTAGCGGTTTAACATAAAGACAGACATTTGAGGGAGAACTGACTCCACATCAGTGTGGGCAGTGTGTCCAGTGGATGCAAGGCCACTAGGATGTGAGCTTAGTAATCACACTGATCATTTCCTAGAAACTGATTTCCTGAGTCAAACCTCAAGGGCATCAGAGCAAAGGAAGACACTCACACAGTTGGAATATGGTTTCCAGGCAACTAGCCTGTTAGGAGAATCTAGACAGTGTCCTGGCAGCTGCTGAACATAGCAGCAATCTATGAAAAGGAATTTAAATAATTTTTTTTTGCTAAAAAACAAAACAAAAAACCCTCTTTTATTTCTTTGTGCCTCCTTTTCTTTATTGATATTGTAAGAGTAATGTCAAAGCCCTAGGGATAGCCTAGGAGCCGACCCTCAGAATCCAGTGTCTTCCATAGGTAGGACCACGAGGAGGTACAGCATAGCTCGCAGCACACTGTCTACCCTCCACGTCAGTCTGAGATACGTCAAAAGCCAGGACACTGTGAGATCACTGGAGAGAGGGTGATCTAGCAACAAATATCACTAACTGGAGAAATTTAGTTACATGCCCTGGAAGTTCTATTCAAAATGTATAGAAAGAAATTATAAATGTGACTATTAACACACAGAAAGAAATAAAGCCACGAATCCACACCCCGCTATGTCAAAAGCACAGCAATCCACACAAGAGTCATGTGAAAATGAAGGAGCAGAAAGCACACGGGAAGTTCATGATTGTACAGAGCAAGATGTGAAGGTGATGATGGAGAAAGAAAAATGGAAACAAACAAAAATCATTGCCGTAGTTAAGGAAAGCTGTTTCTCACCGTTCTGAACAAAATGGCTGAACTAAGAGCATCTGATTGGCTATGCCCATATACCCTCCTCCTCATCCTATGGGGAGAGATGACATGGGAACAATGCCCCAGGGCAGCATGGGAATGAAAAAGAGTTGGTTAGTATTAAAACAGAGGCATAAACATAATGTAGCAGAAAAGAAGTTCTTGGCTTTTTTTATTTTTCAAACATTAGCTTCTAGTCCCCCAACTACAAATTAGTAGATTATGGTTCCATGGTTACTCTTCTACCTTTCCTAGAGATGGATGTGCAACATTAATCAGGTCAGAGCTAGGGTCTGTTTGCTGCCTTTCTCCATCTCTGTTTGCCTCCCCACACCAATAACGTCCACCTCATATCTAAACCGTTTCCATGGGAAATATCTGACATGCTTCATGCAGAGTCCAGTCAGTCTAAGTCCCAGGAGCAGGAAGCAGGCAGAGCAGACAGTGGTTTCTGGGGGGCACCAAGAACACAGATTTCTATTTTACAGAAGGCTGATTCTGTTTCCGCTAAAATCTTAGCTGCGTCTCAGCTGACTTAGTCATCATATAGAGCCAATCCTTCTGAGTCTTGGAGAGAATAACAATTTGGATATCAGCTGCTACTTTCATCTACATGAATTCTATGACAACTCTAAGAAAATGCTAGAGCTGTCACTTGGTGGAGATGTTTAGCAGGGGAGTTTTCCATGACTTTGCAGTCATATGGATGTAATTACTTGGCTATTGTTTTTCCCCTTAGTTTTATTTTTTATACATTTTAAGACTGGGTGTGACAGAGATGCTGGAACTGATTTTGAACAGAGATATGAGGTAATGTGCTCAATGCTATTCCCTGTTCATCACACTTGAGATCTTGGGAAGGTTTCACCTTCTTTAAAAATTGTTGCAACTTTCAGTTTCATCAATGTCTGTTTTGTATTGGTAGCAAGCTGAAGGCAACAACATCCCTTGAGAGTGTCATGCTGAAGGGTCCACCAGGGAAGAAATTAAGTTTCACCTATCACTTTTAATTTTTTGCAGTACTGGAGATCAATTTAGGGCCTTGCACATGCTAGGCAAACTACTGATCACTTAGGTACATCCCCGCCTTAAGCTGTATCTTTCACAGAAGATGGGCAGGCCATATACATTGCAATTCAACAAGAAATAATTTTTATTCTGAGCTGTGCCTTGCTGAGCTTGAGAAAAGTCTTGTTCTTTAACAAGGAATCAATTCTTCAATGAGAAAAGTAGGACTCATGTTTTTCTCATTTCAATGTAATTATTTAATAAAGTCCTTATAAACAATTGAAGTATATGTTCATAAGATATTCAGAATCATCAATTTCTCATACAGGAATTATTTGAGAAAAACCTGAGATTCTTCTTCTAAATCTATAAACTAGAATTTGCAATATGCTACCACAAAATTTATGAATATGAGAACATACTGTTTAAAAAAAGAGACATTCCAGCACAGTCTTACCTGGTCTGGGGAGGGTTTATGGTTCGTCTGATTGGAACGGGAGGATTTGAAGTGGTCATCCTCATAGTTGTCAGCCATTAGTTTCATCCGATTTTGTGTCTAAAAAGAAATTCATAGTTTAAATTGAGATAAAATCCCTATAATAGATGGTAGGACAACAAGTACCTTAAAGACTTTCATGAGTATGAAGCTAGTCCTGTCCACAATAAAATCAATTAAACATGGACTTTGAGAGGATACCGTCAAGAATTTAGTCAAAGCTATTCATACTGAAGCCCTAACCCCAATGTCACCTCATCTAGAGACAAGGTCTTTAAGAACTAATTCGGACTCAGTGAAGTCAAAGGGTTGACTCCTAATTTTTCTTGTGACTAGGCTGTGTTTTAAGCGCAAATGAGTCACAGATCTCCTCTAGGTGAACACAGAGAAGAGTCTCTGTAAGTAAGGAAGAGAGGTCTCAGCAGGAGTCAGCAGAGATGCTGGACCTCACACACCTCTAGACCTTGAACAAACAGACTGTAGTGATTATTTTATTTGTATCTTAATAAATAAAGCTTGCCTGAGGTAAAGCTACGCCACTAAAGGCCAGAGAGTGGTGGCACACACCTTTAATCCCATGACTCGGGAGACAGAGGCAGAAGAATCTCTGTGAGTCCAAGGCTACCCTGAGCTACTCCTGACCTGTCCAGAAACAGATCCAGGTGGTAGGTGGTGGTGGTTCAAACCTTTAATCCCAACACTAGGGAAGTAGACACAGGAGTGACTGGGCAGAGAGAGGAATATGAGGGGGAAGAGACGGGAATTCAGTGGGTGTGGAATCTGAGGATTCGTGGAGACAGGATCCTACTCTTTTGGTCTGAAGATTTGGTAAAAGGTCTGTCTAGTGGCTGGATGCTTTGCTTTTCTGATCTTCAGTTTGAACCCCAATATCTGTCTCTGGGCTTTTATATTCATGCAACACAGACAAACACTATTTTGGTCACCCATTCTATGGTATTTGTTATGGTCGTTTGAGCTAAGATAGGTAGGTAACTGTGCAGGGAAGATAAACCTCAGTCAAAGCAAGCACTTTATACCGTACTTTTTACTATTGCTAAATAAGACTAAATTGTACTACACATGGTATTCTGCAACTTTGATTTTTTTAGTTATATTTAGGTAGGACTCATTTTCATATATCTAATAACTGACTCATTATCTTTATAAACAGCTATTCAGTTTTGGGTGGATTTTATATAAATATTAAGATCATGAATATCTGGGAAGAAGTTATTACTTAAAATGAAATAATATGATCATCTAGAAAAATCTAAAGAATTAAAAAGCAGGGTGACAAGGAGAGAAGTTACATGTATAGAATCTAACAGCCATCAATAAGTAATTTAGGTTTTGAAAATAATCAAATACTGTTCTAAAATCCTTTCCAATCCTTCATCTTTGCTAAAAAGGAGAAGTGGTGACTGAGCACCTGGGTAAATGTGTGCTACCCTAAGCATCTTTGAAAGTCACTTTGTGGGCCAGAATACATAAAAGTAAGTAATGCATGTTACACTAATAAAATAGTGCTCAAATAAGGCTTTAAAGCACTAAAGTCTTGCTTATATTGTATGATTTTAAAATATTTACTATGAACACAATCTAAAGAATAACATTAAAGGAAGATTACCCATGATTCCTCTGATGAGCAACAATCACTATTAATATCTAAGTGTGGTGGTTTAAGGGGCTGTTCTGCCTTAGGCTCAGCTGGAGGTGCTGTTTCAGGGAGGTTTAAGAAGTACAGCCTTGCTGGGGGAAGGATGTCACTGGGCGTGGACTTTGAGAGTACATAGCATTGTCTACTTTCAGTTAATTCTGTTTGCTTTGTGTTTAAGGTAGAGATGTGTTCTCTCAGCTTCCTGCTCCTGCTGCCATTCCTGCTATTTGCTGCCATGCTTCCCTGCCATAGTGGGCTCTCATCCCTCTGGAACGTAAGCCAAAATAAACTTCTTCCATAACTGGTTTAGGGCTGTGGTCTTTTACATAGCAACAGACAGTAACTAATAAACTATATCCACTCAGCCTCCTCCTAGTAGTGAACACATAAAAGGGAACACTTCTGATTTACCCTTGTTTGGTGCCTTTTTCTATGTGTGGTATTTGAAACACCATTCTATTGCACAGGGAATTTTCATCTCTGGCAGGAGACACTGTCTCATTTCCCTACCCATGTGGCTTTGTCAAAATTGGACTGTTTAACATATTTCTTGGTGAATTAAAAGCATTTTCATTATCCTTCCCCCCAAATATTTACATAAATACCTAATGAAGCCTTGGGGCAAGAACTTTAGGGTCAAACTGACTCAATTTAAAGTACACTTGAATGCATTGGCACAGGAGACCACTTCCTAAATATAAGCCCAGT
>LOEQ01004106.1:217683-232715 GCA_001685075.1 Bramus lutescens
CTTTTGGGTATATACCCAAAGGATGCTCAATTGTACCACAAGGACATGAGCTCAGCCGCGTTCATAGCAGCATTGTTTGTCATAGCCAGAACCTGGAAATAACCTAAATGGCCCTCGACTGAAAAATGTGGTACATTTATACAATGGAGTACTACACAGTAGAAAAAAATGACATTTTGAAATTTGCAGGCAAGTGGATGGATCTAGAAAACATCATATTGAGTGAGGTAACCCAGACCCAGAAAGACAAATATCACATGTACTCACTCATAAGTGGCTTTTAGACATAAAGCAAAAAAAAAAACCCAACAACAACAAACCCAAAACCTAGACAACAAAGAGGACCCTAAGAGACTAAGAGAGACATACATGAATCTAATAATCTACATGGGAAGTAGAAAAAGACAAATTCTTTTGAGTAAATTGGGAGCACAAGGATCATGTGAGAGGATAGGAGAGGAAGGGAGAGGAAGGGAGGGTAATGAAGAAAAAAAAGAGTTGTCGTGGTCAAGGTCTCTCTCCACAGCAATAGTAAACCCTAACAGAGACAGAACTACATGCTAATGCCTAAATGAGATGTTACAGAAACTAAAGAAAAGCAGGTAAGCCAAGAAAGAGGACAAAATAGAAAAAGAATAGAAATAAGCCTGATGTTTAAAAGAAAAGGATTTTTCTTATAAGCCATTGCAGGCTCTGTTTACCAGACTAAAAGATGTACCACTCTTTCAGAGAGACCTGTGGGACATCATATGAACCCACTGGTAAAATATTGTGCTCTGACAAAGAGAAAAGGGACATGAGACTGTGCAGTTGTCCTTCTGCACTGTCCTGTTTGTTGGGGAATATTATTTTCAGGTGTGTGACTTTTGTTTATTCTGCATTCTGTGAAGCTGTGGTTCCTTGCCCATCTTAAACATCTGATGGTCCTAATAAAGAGAGGAATGGCCAATAAGGAGATAAGATCAAGGATAGGCGGGGCTAGCAGGCAGAGACTGTAAAAGGAGAAACAAGAATGAAGAGCAACAAGAGAACAAGGAGGGAAGGACATCAGGGGCAGCCACCCAGCTATAAAGCAGGCCACAGAGAAAGAAGTAAAGAAAGGTATACAGAAATAGAGAAAGATAAAAACCCAGAGGCAAAAGGTAGTCAGGATAATATAAGTTAAGAAAAGCTGGCAAGAAACAAGTCAAGCTAAGGTCAGGTATTCATAACTAAGAATTAGCCTTCATGTGTGATTTATTTGGGAGCTGGGTGGCAGGCCCCCCAAAAGCCAAAAGAGCAAAATATCCCACAATACCTGTTGTTTCTCCTCTGTGATGAGATACATACAGTGGTGCATGATGTCAACTTTGTTGCTAGGAGCACTGTAAGACCCTTGTTTCCCCAGGTCTCACCTTTGCAAAAACTCACAACAGACATGCCTGCCTCTACTAATGGTCATAATTCAAGCTGTTCAATAAAAAATGTCAACTACTTAAAAGACAGGATATCCTGAGTAAATTGGGAGCATGGAGACCAAGGGAGAGGGTTGAAGGGAAGGGGAGAGGAGAGGGGAGCAGAGAAAAAGGTATAGCTCAATAAAATCAGTAAAAAAAAAAATGTCAACTACTCTGAACTCCTTATTTCTACCCATGAATACTGACAATGGAGTCACAAAGTCCTGTGGACTCTACTTTCAAATTTCCCTTACTAAATACACAGTTTACTCATGTAACCACCTGTATGTTTTCTTACTGGTTCTCTATGTGGCTAACAGTTGCTAACTTGCAATAGGAAAACAAATCTTACAACTGGTGCTGTGGCATGTGCTATAATCCCAGTACTGTGAAGGTGGAAGCAGGAGGATCAGGAGTTAGAGGCTAGCCTAGGGACACAGGAGGCCTGTTCAAACATTGAGATAGCTTAGTGCTTGCTATCAAGTCTGATGACCTGAGTTTGATACCCAGCATTCACACAGTGGAAGGACAGAACTGTTTGATTCCTACACAGAGAACATTCTGTTTTTTCCTTCACATCTGTAACTCTAGTTCAGACACTGTCTGTAACTCTAGTCTCCAAAGGCACTAGGAACACTGGTGGTGCACAAATACACACACAGGCAAACACCCATACACATAAAATAATAAAAAAATTAAAGTCTCTTTCTTTCCAAGTCAGCACTGGATTGATATTGGCCAGAGAAAGAGTTAGATGACTCTAAAATCAGAAGAGGAAGAAGGAATAGAAGTCACAGGCCCTCCAGTAAGCTAAGGAGGGGGACAGAATACAAGCAGGTTTTCTTTAGATGTATAATCTGCTTTCTTAAACAACAAGCAAATGAATCATACAATACAAACTCTATGTCTTGACTGTTTTGTTGTGGTTTTGAGATTCATCTACATTACTGTATGTGTAGTGCATTCCTACTTATTATTGAATATACTTTGTATACTCATTGTATGCTACTTTGTGAATAATAATACTTGCTGCGGCAGCCATCTTTCAAGATGGCCAGCAACAATTCCATTCTCCAACTATTCCCAGTGTTGTGTGTTCCTTCCCAAACTGTAAAGAGTTAGCTTGTGTGACATTAAAGGCAGCAGTGATGACGTATCATTTCTGAGTTTAAGTTACAAAGACACTTAGGAATCTCATTTGTTGAGGGTAATCCATTGCCATATTCTAAGTTATAGTATGAAAGGCCAAGACCACATGACGATGTGAACAGACTCTCAAGTTCAAGTCAGGCCTTTAGAGGACTGTAGATCTGGCCATCAGTCTGACTACTAACTTACAAGACTCTAAATGGAACCACAGGTTAAGCTATTTCTCAGTTCCTGAAATAATTACTGTGTGATGGAGAGAGGATTTTTATGGAATAGAAGATGACTAATAGATGCAATAACTGGGTCCAGGGGATGTGGTAACAGGCTGATGATCCAAAAGAGTGACTTTGGAACTGGGCAGGAGGCAGAGCTGCGTGAGAAGGGAAGGAGGAGAATACTGGTGCAAACCCGTGTTAGTGAGACACAGACTTGAAGTAGGCTGCCAAGGGATTCCAGGGGGGGTGAGGGACACATGGAGATATTTCTCACCCTGCTCTAGAACTTCAGTCATGTTCAAAGTACAGAAATTTACATGAAGGAATTGAATGCCCAGTTAGGGAATCACCAGTCCCAACACTGACATTGTTGTCAGCTTCTTTACATTATTTATAGTGAACACAAAAGAGAAAATGCAAATGTGGCCACTCTTGGTGTACAAGTAAAAATGAAACTAAAATTATTTGTACATGTATACATATATGTATATTAAAATAACACACTGAAAGTGAAAAATGAGACCAACACACCATACAATATTTGAATTGAAAATAAATGAAAATCATACTTTGGTATCAGTAGAGAATTGGTTCTAATCTCCAAGACTCCCTCATCCATGGATACCAAAGCCTGAGGACATTCAGGTCCTTTATATAAAATGACATAGTAGACGCACATAATCTTTGCATATTCTTCTATATACTTAATGTCAATATAAATGTTTAGTATCGTATAGAGAATAATGATGAGAAAAAACTGTATGATCTGTTTACATGCTGATTTTTAAATTTTGAATAAAGCTAGCCCTTTAAATCCAAAAGCCCCTTGTCTGTTAGTTAAACAAACCATGGATCAAAAATACTGGAAAAGATTTTTCTTGTCATCATTTCTTAAACATGAAAAATGATTGTAACTCAGGATTCTACATTATGTATGTAGCTTTAAAGGCTTATTCTCCACTATTTTTATTGGCAAAAGACTCCCATTCCAAATTTAATTTATAATGAAACCTGTAACTAGCTCTATTTTCTTGGCTGGCTAGAAAGATTTTTTTATCCAACATTTTTTTCTTTATAGAGAAAGAAAATATATCAAAAATGGTGACTTTCATCAAGTTTGGTTCATATTAGATCTTTAGTGTTTCTTTACACGATTTTACTTGAGTTATCTCTATATGTAGTACAGAGAGTGAACAGTCAATCTGGTAGGTAAGAATCTACATATTTAGTATGTTGTTCCACACTGAAAACCTAGCCCAAAACCCATGGTTTAGGAGGTCAAAGATCCTAGGGGAACCTACTACCATTGTTTGGATGAATGGAAATGTTGTCAAATTCCCTTCTAAATATTTACATTTACAGCCTTAGACTAGAGTTGTTTCCAACCTTGGCCAGAGAAGGGTCTTTCCACAGTGGGCAACAGTTAATGAACAGACTCTTAACTGGTCAAATGTTGGAACTATGCGTCCATTCAGTGCTCAGCCTAAATGTGACATTTCTATCAAGCCCACAAAGGCTCGGGGAACTTGCGGAGATGCAGCAGAAAGAGTGCGAAAGCCAGAGATGAGGAGGACTGCTCTGAAGCACCAGTTCCCAGACAGGATATGGCCGCTGCACTCATGAACTCGGTGCAGCGATGCTTACCTACACAAAAGCCAATATTCCAGTAGGCAGCACTAATCGGACTCAGTGTAGGTGGAGCACATGAAGGTGCGGGAAGGTGTACTGAGGAGTCTCATAGTAGGTGTGGTCAAGTTAAATTGTATACATGTAGGAAACTGTCAAAGAATAAATGAAAGGTAGTCTTTTTTAAAAAGTTGGTATACCCTTGATATACCATGGCTGGTAGATATCCATGGGAAGTCTGCCACTTTATGAAGAAAAAGAGAGGAGGAATAGATGGGGAGGGGTGAGAGGAGGAGGAACTGGGAGGAGAGGAGAGAGGGGAAACTGTGGTCAGGATGTACAAACAAAAACAAAAAATGACGACGACAACAACAACAACAACAACAAAAGTTGCTCCAATGGGTAGGTCAAGGCCTAAGACCAAGAATTAAAAAAAAAAACCAATCTGAGTTTTTTAAAAAAGTATCTGATAAACCTCTAAATAACATTAATAAAAGTTCTTTTTAAAACCTAGTAAGTTAAAGAAAAATAAATGGCACCATTTATATGTTTAGCAGGAGATTTACAACTGTTAGTAGAATCTTCACGATAGGAAAAGAAAGACAAACATTTACAACAAGTAAAATGATCTGCCCCCGTTAAGGAAGAACTGATACCCACACTGTACTTCCTCTCCTGGAGGTAATAAAAGTGTGGGCACCAAAAGCAAAGTTGGAGGAAGTGAATACTTTGACCTTGCATGCCTCAGTCACAAAGGGTTGCAATGGGCTCAGTAAGCACCACAGACAATACATCTTACACTCAACAGAGCAAGCTGCGGTGAGAGAGGAAAGGACAGCAGTAAACAACATGTTCTGGGTGGCCCACGGCCAGTCCCACAGCCTAGGAGAGAAGGCACAAAGTGAAAGATCATGAATAGGGACTAAAATGTCTCTAGGGAAGGAGTCAAGATAGTGCATATACAACTGGAGACAGACAGTTTGCTTATAAATGGAATATGGACAGAGCACTGGCAACTGTCATTGTGGGAACCAGCATACCAGCAGGATTCAGGAGATATGTGAAAGTATGTACAAATGTTAGTTTTCAGAGAAGTGGATGTTTGCTAGGTCTGCAACAATCCAAGATGCACCAAATCAAAGTGTAGGCCTATCTCAAGGTCCAAATCAGTGATGCCAGAGCAATTAGCTTTACATGATGAAACAGTAAACAAGAGTGAAGGTAGACAATAAAGTGTCGTGTGTCTTAGTAATTCCCAGAGAGACAAACACCTGGCAACTATACAATGGACACAGCACATGAAAGAATTACTTAGAGTATTACTTGGGGTCTATGATATGACTCTACCCCTGGAACAGACTTCTGCAAGTTGTCCTCTAGCCTCCACATGCACACTGTGACACATGTGACCAACAAAAGACACAAATAAATTAAGTTAAAAACAGTACTTCATTGATGGGTATTTCCCCCCACTGCATGGTAATACTTAGAAACAGTCAAATAACCCTTACAGTAAGAACTTGGAGATCAGGGAAATAAATTAGAATTGAAGGGTTAAAAGTTAAACTATAACACAATAGAAAACTAGAAAAACACTCCCACCCCGTGCTAGTCCCTAGAGTATGAATAGTCTCAGCAGAAACCTAGATTAAGACTTCATAAATAAAAAAGTGATTCTCAGCCTTCAAAGTAAAAAGAAACATAAATGGGCCCAGGAATGGGCTCTAATCAACTGAGCAGGGCACAGAGATTGAATGGCTTGAGGATACGATGGTCAGCCAGCTCCCAGGCACTTCTGGGGCATTCACTCAGAGACGGATACACCACAGTTTTGTGCTGAGGTACTAACTAGTCTTCTTAAGAAGATCTTGGCTCTCTGAAGAATTCCATAATATTCATTTTATAATTGAGGGAAATGAAGTATAAATATATTGCAACTCACTGAAGTCTTTTTACCATGAGTAGATACATTATTTACAACCTACTTAGTTTTTATATCACTAATCCGTTAATTTTAACCCTAAACTCATAATCCATAGTTCTACTCCACACTCTAGAACTTGACAGTTGTTTACAATAATGAACAAAGACAAACTTCTTTCAGGATATTTTTTCTTTCTTTCTTTCCCTTTTTTTTTTTTTTTTTGGTTTTTCAAGACAGGGTTTCTCTGTGTAAAGCAGAGTTAGATGTCCTAGGACTCACTCTATAGGCTGGCCTTGAACTCACAGAGATGTGCCTGCCTCTGCCTCTCAAGAGTTGGGATTAAAGGCATGCACCACTACTGCCCAGCATACTCCTAGGATCTTAAAATGAGATTTGCTAAAGTCATCTGTGAAGATGTTTAAAAAAATGAGTAATAAAAAAGGTTATTCTTCAGTTTTCTGGTGTAACTGGAAGGAAATATGTCTTTGTCAGACTAGATGACATGAGGACCCTCGTGTGACAAAATATCCACAATGCTGAATAAATGGATGATCTTGCAAATAAGTGCACATCTTCAGGGCCATGTCTGCTGTATTAACGGCAGTCAGAAGTCCTAATACACACTAAGTATTTAATAATAATTGGTCAATGCTGCTAAATAAATTCAGGTGAGAGTCTAGAAGGATCTGTTGACAGTAAAGAGTGTGGTCCAAGGAAGAGAGGGTCCTGGGGAGAGGGGGCTAAGAAGTCTGTGAGTCGGCTTACAAGTCATAGAGCTGAAGCAGACACTGACCAGGCCATGGAGGCTGGAGGAAAGTACAGCTCTTAGTAACCACTGACATTTGCAGATAATCAGTTCTGACTTTACCAACAGTGAAACACAATCATACTGTTAATTAAGTCCTCTTGTTAGAAACTGACAAAATTGTGTAGACACAGCTGGGCATGGTGGTACACAATTATAATCCCAGCATTGGGGAAGCTCAGGCAGGGGGAGTGTCATGAATTCAAGACCAGCCTGGGTTAAAAAATGACTACTGGGTGGGCCAGAGCTACATAGCAAGACCTTTTCTCAATAAAATGAAAGCAAACTGAACCCTAAAAGATGCAAACACAGAGAAGGTAAATGTTCAACATTATAAGTAATCAAGTATGAGTATGAATAAAAGATTGATCAATAATTTCTATAATATTTTGTTAAAAAAAAAACAAAAAACAATAACCTCAGGACCTGTGACATCTTCTAATTTAGTTCAATCACTGAGAATTCTATGATTTTTTTTAAAGAGATGGCTAAAGACCTGTGAAGTCTCTACAAAAATCTTTTGTATTTGATGTCTAGCATGAAACTCAAGGAAATACACAGTAATAAAGACATTTTTGAAAGGGCAGTGGGGCATGGGCTCCACTCTGGCTGCCTCTTCTGCCCCAGGCATCACTAATACCTGTTGTTTGAGCTGCTGCACCAGGCGGTCCTTTTCCCGTTTCAGTGCAGCCACTTCTTCTTGGGTCTTTTTCTTAGAGGATGAAAGCTCTAGAAGAGCTATATTAGCATCCTTTTCACTAATAGCAGCCAGAAGAGCTTCTTGCCTGCAAAGGAAAGAAAACATGAGTACCAATCCAAACTTGAAATAATTCTTTGTGGTTCTATAAAGAATAATTTGGAGAACAAAGGAAAATAGCTGACTTTTACATCATTTCACAGGGGGTAGCAGGAAGTTCTTTCTATACCATGGGATTTAGTTCAACATTGCTTACTTAACAAAGAGCATGGAGGAGTCAAGTACTGGGTAGAACCTAAAGTTGGGTAAAAACTACAGCACAGTGTAGCCTCTTTGCTGGAATCAGGGTGGAGAGAACATGAATACACACTCTTGTCCCCCATCCCCCGCCCCGTGTGTGTGTGTGTGTGTGTGTGCTGAAGATTTCTTCTGTGAGATCTGGCTTCTTAGCGTTATCAGTGTCTGAAATGGATAGTCCCATAGTCTGACACACAGTACTTATCAGCAGGAAGAATTACAAGTTAAAGCATATACATGACAAGATTGCACCAACTAAACAAAATAGTCACTAACTTTATTTTTAAAATTAAGCTACAACTATATGTAGGAATTCCTTTTTATATTTTTATTTTTTTCAACTAAAAAGTAAAAAAGGCCAGAAAAGGTGACACATGGCTTTAATAATCCCAGCCCTTGAGGGGTAGAGGCAAGCTGATCTCTGTGAATTCAAGGCCAACCTGGTCTTCTTAGTGAAGACCAAGCTAGCAAGAGCTACAAAGTTAGACCCTGACTCAAAAATAAAATAAAATATGAGCCTATGCATGCCTGGAAGCAAGGATAACTTGCGGGAGTCTGTTCTCTCTTTCATCGTGTAGCATCTTGGGTGCTAAAAAAAAACTTTAAAGGTAATTTGCCCACCAAGCACCAATATTCCACAAATTTCCCCATAGCTTGTATGATTTTTATATAAATCTTAACCCCTATCTCTTCCTTCATGCTGATTCTTTGAAAACTAGGCAACAGCAAAAGACTGTGAGACTGGACCCCAGCTGATGGGGAAAAGAAACAGTTATGACCTGTGTTAGAACAAAAATCAAGTGAATGCCTGTCCTGGTGGCTTGCAAACCCAGTTTGAGTCTTGCCTGCACCTTTTTTACAAAAAGAATTGCCTTGCTGAGCTACTTTTGTCTTGTTCCTTTGTGGGATGTGTAGATTATTCTTTCTTTGTTTCCAAAATGGGAACTGAACTCAGGTTGTCAAGCTTGGGAGCAAATACCTTCACCTACTGAACCAGCCCTGATTTGTAAACTTTAAGAAAGTGGACTTAGAATTACAGCTGAACATCATGAAGCATTTTGATGCCATCAATGCATACACATTTAGGATTGTGACTTTGTTGGCAATGACCTTTACATATACTTTAAAACAATAATTTAAGCATCACAGATTACCGGTGGTTTTATTACAGGCAGATATTGGGGCTCAGTGGGCACCCATTGGTAGTTCTTCCAGTGGGGAACTGGAACAGGGACAAAGACAGTGGTAGAAGTAGCTATAGTTTATTAGGAAAGAAAACCTTTCCAAAGAATAAAGTGGGCCAGAGCTGGTAAAAAGGGTAGAGGCTCAGTGGAGGACTGTACAAAGAAATGCAACGTTTATAGTCTTGAGTTTGGGGATCATTTGCATAGGATAAATTTATTCTCTTCATGCTGCTACACATCAACTTTCATGGTGAGAGTTTTCAGTTTCTCTGTGCAAACTACAATACTATGCTAATTTTGGCCTCACTTTCCACCCTACTCTTTGCCACAGTCTGGCTAACTACTCTGCAGTTCATGTACAGGAAGTAAAGATCAAGGAGAAGAAACTTACAAGCAATCTGAACAAACTGGGGGAACAAACTGTCCATGGACCCAAACCCATCCTTCACTAGGTCATCTAAAGAGACAAATCTGAGTTACTACAGGAGAATTATGTAAAGTAGTTGTAGGTTCTGACCCAGGAAATGCTGAGTCTGAAAATGCACTGCAGAAGCTTAACTTTGCTTCTGACTTTTGTTAAGATAATTGAGCTTCAACTGCAGTCATATGGAAAAGTTTACTGAGGCCACAAACTGGAAGACTATCATTTAAATAGTCTAAGATTTTATTTTGGATGAGTAGATCTACTAAACTCTGAATAAGTAATACTAAAAAATGTGGGCCACAGATCAGTTTACGACATGAAAATAAAAAAAAAACGTAACTAGTTTTTGCTGTTGGAAGAGAGCAAGGATCTGAGTATCACTTTTACTGTCTCAACACTGTGGAACTGGAGAAAATGGCAGGTGGCTTACACAACCAGGCTCCAGTCAGCACTGATGGAAAAGACAGTCTAAATACGAGCACTGAACATTTGAACAAACATAACCTTGATGCTGAAGGGGCTCAAGCTGTTTGCCTGTGTACTGCACAGCTTCCTGGTGACGGTTATCATCTGTTTTCTTTGAGGACATAAGGAGTTGGGATGAGAAATGTGCACTGTCCGTGAGGGTGCTGTGTTTCTGTGTACTCATTGTCAGGATCACACACACACTTGCCATTAGGCCAAGAGCAAATGATCAATTAATATCAGCAGTATAATTATATGGTGCCATCAACACCTTTCTTAGATACAAAATACAAAGATTATAGTGATTTGAGTTTTGTATTTAGGAAAAATGCACAAGGGCCAGCAAGCCTGCCACCTGGGTTTGATAGTGGGAGGAGAGAAATGACTAGTCTCTGGAATCTATATTTATGCACACACACATACTTGGTTGGGTTGGCAGAGGCAATAAAAAAAAAGCACAACCTGTAAAGGTGAAATTATTCTATATTGTTGAAATATTTTGACTGAATTCCAATTTTTTCATAAATAGCATGCTTGGACAGCTAGGGATAGAGACAGTATTGTTCTCTTTGTTATATTATCATTTTAATAACTTTGTGATGGATTTTATCAATGCCCAAAGAAAACACGAATAAGGCTCTGGAGCTTCACCTGCTTTCTGCTGGGAGCCACTGCAGATGCTGCCCAGATCATATTTGAGCTGTGTCTCTCCCCATCCTGACAGCTGATTCTGCACACAAGGCTCTAGGCCACCAGACCCCAAGCTATTGGGTCACCCAAACCTGTACAACCAATACAATGAATGCACACTAACAGGGTGCCTTTCCTCATTTCCTCCACATCCTCAAGGTCAAACATTCTTTCTGCAGAATGCAAGAAACAATCCCTTCCCACTGCCATCAGGGAACCAGAGACTGCCCAACTTGCAAGCATTTACTACGGACTTATCACCTCCCTGGCACAGAATCTCCTCCTTTTCTAGAACTTGTAAGGAAGCAATCTCACTTTGTCATATGGGCCTCAACTTTCCCCAGGACCACTGCCATGCTGGCTTTCCTTGGCATTAATAGTTCTTCTAATAAACCAATCTCTTATTCAAAAAGACAGTCTACCTTGTGTCCCCTTGAGCCCAAACCAAGACCTTCCACTCTCAGCAGTTGTAGACATTGTCTAGGTAAGGCAGCAAGGCATCCCTATTGCTTTACTACAGATAGTAACTCTGCCATATGGGTTCCTAAGGTTTTCGGGAACTTAGTAATGGCTAAAACTAGCTGGAACTGGGTCCACTGCAAGTATCTGGTGGAGCAAAACTCCATGCTCAAGCCTGGCATGAAGAATCACACTTATAATCTAAGTACCTGGGGTGGAAGCAGAGGCAGGAGGACTACCACAAATTTGAGACAAGACTTATCTATAAAGCAAGACCCTGTCTCGAGAGAAAAAAAAAACCAACAAACCTCAAATCTCATTGTCAGAGAACAATAAAGCCATCACTTTTCAATATGCAGCACACAAAGCCATGACGCCTGGCTAGCCACATGCAAGGCCACTCATTTAACTTCCAACTGTTTCTCTGTATCTTTGATTATCTTGTTTCTATGCCCTCAAACATCCCTTAACCTATCCTGGAGAGACAAGTGAGGTCTAGGACTCCTGACATCTCACGTTTGCCTGTTGCTGAATAAAGCCTCCTTTTCAAAACCCATCCTTTTGGTAATAAGCAGGCTGTGGAGCAAGCTGGATCTTTCTGGGTAACACAATGGACAAGGGCTCTTGAAAATACTGTGGTGTCTCTCCCTTTCTCTCATGGAGACTGAATTCCACCACTGAGCTACATCCTTTGGAAACATTCAAGAAGACAATGTGTAAGCAGCATCAACAGCTTTAAGTTTGGTGTGATTAGCCTTGCTGTTTTCTTAATACATAGGGCAGAAAGGAGGCCTACATGGTAAGCCTGAACTCAGGGACTTGGTAGACTGCAGAGCAAAATAGTCCAAACTTCTGTTTAAAATGTTGTGCTTTTCAGAGGCAACAAAATACAGAATGAAACAAAAAATAAACTGTGAGAAGAACTGTAAGTTAGTAGCTGCTTATGGAAAATAGTCTTCTTTGTAGAAAGACACTCTCTGATGGAAACAGAAACACAGGAAAGAAAAAATAAAGTCAGAAGTGATTCTTTCTAGTAACTGCGAACTAGAAGTTAGGTCCTAGCACCAACATGAATATTTTAGAGGAAGTGGTGGACACAAACAGGAGTTGACCACTAAGAGTGCTCCTAACTGGGAAGCTGCTGCCAACCAGAGTCCTGCAAGCACAAGCAGCCTGTTTCCCTGGAGAGCCCCAAAGGAGCAACTGGGAAGACACAAGGGAGAACCCCCACAGGATCACAGGACAAAATGTCAGTGTACTTCTTGCCAAATCACTCTCTTGTTAGGAGTCTATTTCACAGTCAACAAGCAAACACCCCCACCCCGTCAACTGGATACAAACATTTCAGTGGTTAGCAACCCCTATTTCCTCAATAAGTTGCAGCAGAAAGGCAAGTCATTAAAGTGGCTAGTCACTCTGTCTGGTGCTGTAAACTACACCGGCTGAACTTGCTCTTTGACCTGCAAAGTCTAATGGAATCAAGATGTGCACTACTGTGGCATTTGAGCTCCAGGAAATAGTGAGACCTCCCCTCTGTTCCTTTCCGAAACCCTTCTGGGCAAATTTCAGAAACTAGAGACAAATGCCCTAGGCATGAAAAGCTGAGCACATTTGATGATTTCTGAGTCTTTAACACAGTGGTCTTCCAACACTAGTAAGCAAGAAACTGCAAGCAAGACTGGAGCAGTGACTTGGAGTGTGTGCTAAGCATGTGTGTGTTCCACAGAAGCTCAAAGAGTATGTTCTGCTGAAGTGCAAGGAGTAAGAATTAAGGAACATAACCAACAATTTTTATCATTCCCTCCTCTTCCAAGTATGAATTTCAAGCTGAAGAGTTGCAGAATTACATACAATATGCTCTATAAGCCCAAAAACTTTAGGGAAGAGGCCAGATGAAAGAATGAGGTAGGAAGCTTTAGCATGCTAATGACATGGATAAGGAGGCATAGTTTAATTGACTACAATCTAGATTAAATTGCAAATCCTCATTCTCTTATTATGAATTACATACACTTTGATTTTGTGGCCTTGTGATTTAACCACCTGGCTATCTAAAATCCAGGCAATTGCTGGTTTTATCTCATGCCCCGAAGATGTTCACTCAGTTATGATTTTCTCCTTTCTAGAATATGGAAGACACGTCAACCTGATTAAGCTTTGTGAAAAAGTACAGTCATGTCCTGTGGGTAAACCTGATCTCTCAAAATTTGAAACCTGTGTTCTGTTCTTTTATTTAGATATTAGGGAATATCCTGGGTGCAAAATGTCAGCACTAAGTCAATTATTTCCTCCACCATCATGTTTCCTCATCATGTTAATGGAGTCACTCATCCCTGGGTCCCCAGGCTGACAGTACCTACATAATCTAGTTGTGCTTTGCTTCCTATGGTCCAACACTAAGCGTTATTCTTTTCTAGTAGTCTTCACTATATGGGACTGTTATTTCTGTAACCACTACCACCCATTTATTTGGGGCCTGTATTATTCTTAAAGTTTCATCTCCAACTTTCCTGTCATTCTACACTACCCTGCTTCTCTAAGGTCAACATTCTTGGGTCTCTCAGTGCATCACATGCCTGGCCTAGACTCGGGACCACCTCTGGGTTTCAGCCTATGTCTTTCTGCCCTCTCTCAGCAGTTTCACCTCTTTCCCTGGTGTTGACGTAACCTTATCTGCCTGTCAAGGTCTAGCTCCCCCACTGACTACTACTTTCTTCCTTGTCAGTATCTGCTTCTATACACTGACATCATCTAGATGGTGAAGAGAGCCATTTTGTAAGTTACCCTCAATTCTTTCATACGTGCGAGGTCTGCATGTATTGTTTGTCTTAAAATTTTTTCTCAAGCAATTAGTTTTTCAGTTTGTTCACATATTAATTTTAAGTTGTGATAGAATATTTATAACATCTTTTAAAAAGTATTATTTTTAATTATGTGTATGCCTATTTGTCTTTGGTGGGTATATATACACCAAATGCAGGTACATAAGGAGGCCAGAATAGAGTGCTGAACCTCTTGGAGCTGGAGTTAGAAGCAGTTGTGAGGTGGGTGCTGGGAACCAAAGTTAGTCCTCTGCAGGAGCAGCATGCATCCTTAACCACTTAACTATCCTTAGCCATCTCTCCAGCCCCACTTAAACACATAACTGTTTTCAGAGGTTTGGTGGTACTAAATGCATCCACACAATTGTACAACCAAGACTTTTAATCTTGAAAAACTAAAACTATATCCATTTAATAATTTCTTATTTCTCCTGCCCCAGCTTCTGATAACTATTATTCTACTTTCTGTACCAGTGGACTTAGCTACTCTAGGTATTTTATAAAAGTGGAATCATTCAGTAATTATCTTTTGTAACAGGTTCATTTCACTTAGCAGAATGTTTTCAAGATTTATTCACATTGTAGCGTGTATCAGCGTCTTCTTTTTCAACACTGAATAACATTCCACTAGATGTATACAACAATCCCTGCCTAATCCATTTTTCCCTCACAGACACTTGAGTTACTTATGCCTTTTAGGTAATGTTAATGATGATTCCATATTTAATTTCAAAGTATCTTTATTCTAGAAGATGACCTTGAAAGCCAAGAACTTTTTAAAAAATATATTTATTTATTTGTTTGTTTGTTTATTATGTATACAACATTCTGTCTGTGTG
>LOEQ01004107.1:11159-29921 GCA_001685075.1 Bramus lutescens
GTGTTTAAATGAATACAATTTGTGTGTTGTTATTTCGGGGTATAAGCTAGCCGTGCAGGAGCTGGGCCCGCTCCCCTTTCACTAGACAGGAGGGCCCATTTATTAATTGTTTCTCTCAGTGTCTGTGTTACTGGCATTATATTTAGGAAGTGGTTCCCTGTGCCATTGCGCTAAAGTGTACTTCCCACTTTCTCTTCTCTGAGGTTCAATGCGGTTGGCTTTATGTTGAGGTCTTTGATCCATTTGGACTTGAATTTTGTGCATGGCAATTAGATATGGATTTATTTTCATTCTTCTACATGTTGATATTCATTTATACCAGGACCATTTGTTGACTATGCTTTCTTTCTTTCATTTTATATTTTTTGCTTCTTTGTCAAAAATCAGGTGTTCGTAGGTATGTGGATTAATATCTGGGTCTTTGATTCAGTTCCATCAGTCCTCCTGTCTGTTTTTATACACATACCAGGCTATTTTCAGTACTGTAGATCTGTAGTAGAGTTTGAAATCAGGGATTGTGATGCCTCCAGGAGTTCCTTTATTGTACAAGATTGTTCGGCTATCTTGGGTTTTTTGTTTTTCCATATGAAGTTGAGTTCTTTTGAGGTCTGTGAAGAATTTTGCTGGGATTTTAACTGGCATTGCATTGAATCTGTAGATTGCTTTTCATAAGATTGTCATTTTTATTATGTTAATTCTACCTATCCAAAAGCATGGGAGATCTTTCCATTTTCTGGTATCTTCTTCAAAGAAAATATTCAATTTCTTGAGGACAACTTGTAGGAGTTGTTATGTCCTTCTGCAGTGTGGGTTGGGATGGACCCCAGGTCTTTAGGCTTGGCAGCAAGCTCCTTCCATTGATGAGCCTTCTTGGCTGCTGTTGAGCATTTCTTCACTTTATTAAGTAACATTCTGTGTCATGAAATGGTAGGGATAGGGAATCCTGTAGCCAAATAGGTGAAGGAAGATTCATCTAAGGATGAAGAATAGAGAAGTTTGATGGCAATGTATCTCTTACTCTGTTGGTATGCTTCACTGTTGTTTCGAAAGATGATTGTCCACTGTCCACTTCACTATACCATTTTTGATTTCTCTTTTGTTTTAAGATAACATTCTTTTAACTCTGTAATTTACATTGATTCAATTCATCAGCTTCCTGTTAAATTTGACAACTTCCTAGTTATTTTCTTCCATTTTCTTTTTACTAAATGATTAAACTTTTTGTCTTTTTACTTTCAAAATCAGAGGTGGTGCCCTAGTTAAAGTTACTATTGCTGTGATAAACACCATGACCAAAGCAACTTAGGGAGGTGTGGTGGTTTGAAGGAAAACAGCCCCCAAAGTGGGTGGCACTATTAGCAGGTATGGTATTTTTGGAGTAAGTGTGGGCTTCTTGGAGGAAATATGTCACTGTTTGGGTGTGCTTTGAGGTCTCTTATTCTCAAGTTTAACTCAGTGTCACAGTTAACTTTCTGTTGCCTGTAGATTAAGATGTAGAAATCTTAGCTTCATCTCCAGCACCACATATCTCTGTAAGCCATCATGTTTCCCACCATGATGATAATGGACTAAACCTCTGACTTTGTAAGCTAGCCTCAATTAAATGTTTTCCTTTATAAAAGTAGTCATGGTCATTGTATCACTTCATAGCAATTAAAACCCTAATGTAAAAACAAACAAGGCTCCAAACGCCCATGTTTTCTAAATGCATGCTCCCACCCCTGCTCCTCTTCTCCCCTCCCCTGCTTCTCTAGCTGTTTGCTGTTTGTCTCACACTGGGATTCTCTAAAACAGATCTGCTTTTCCCTTGTCCTTCCACTCTAAAACCATATAGTTCTTCCATCCTTATGTTTTTGTTCTCTTTTACAGTGTCTGCTAATCTGGTCTTTAATGGGAGTAGCTCTGTGTTTCCCCAGCGTCTGCCACCTACCAACACTGGGATTTTTAAGTTGATCATCTGTCACATGTTCCTAAAAGTGTTTTATGTGTCTGTCTGTTAGAATAATCTGGCCACAGTATGTCTGTGAATATGTATGTGCGTTTTCATAGTATACTTGCTTTATGTCATAGTGTACTTGCTTTATGTCTTTATGTGTGTATGTGTGCATGTTTTAAGATCTGTAAACTTATTATTCCAAATTACAACAGCTCTGAAAAAATACAAACACGTAAAAGTCCTCCATTTTGACCTCACCACCATCTTAGGTAAGAGTATGTGTGTTAGTATTCTTTGACATATTAAAATATCCCTTTTAATCTTCTTACATTTACTAGCATTGGTAACTGTAACTAATTGGATAAAATACATGTTTAATTTAGCTTATATGCCCAGTTTAAATACAACAGGCAATGGTACCCAATTCTCAACTGCCTTTACAGATCTGAGAGTATGGTATTTAACAAAAGAACTTCTACCACAGAGACATACCAGCTCCTGAAGAACCCTATAGCTCCTCCAAGAAGATGTGTGGTTGCAAAAGACCTTCTGCCTCCAGACTTGCTTTTGGATTTGGCAAAGCCACCCACACAGCAAAAAGCGGCCTTCTATCTTTTCAGCTTCCTGGATACCACCCAGGGAATCAATTTTCTCATCCTGCCAAGAGAGGTAAATTAAATTTCCCCCCCCCACAAAAAAATCTTTGGGCCTCTTATACTCAGCAGGTAATGGCAAGCACTGCTTCTAGGCTGGTGTTCTCCAAGGACTAAGGAGAGACTTGGGATTGCCTATGTAGCTAAAAAGCTGTCTCATTTCTGCTCATTTATCCCCCTTAGATCTGTCTATTGGCATTTGATGACTTAAGGTACTGATAACTTATTACTTCATTTGTTAAGTTTTCTGATAAGATACAGACAAATATGCCTCTTTAACAGGCTTTATAGTCCAGGACTAACAGGTTTTAGGTATATCTTTAGAGGTTTAGAGTTTTTAATTTTCTTTAATTGTCTTTTAAAATGTTCATACCTTTTAGCCTAAAGCAATAGCCTTTTGCTATGACACCAAGATGTAAATCTGTTCCAGTTCTCTTACAGATACCTACAGGTTCCTGGAAAATGTTCTGTTGCTGTATCAAAAATCAGGTCTGGTAAAAAACTAAAAGTCTCCAGAGGCTGTTTTAACTCCACCCATTTTCAACCATATTTCACAGGTCACTCCTGCTGTCTGGGCTAAGAACAACATACAAAGAATTCTCCAGATAATGTCAACACCTACACCAGCTCCTGGGACATGACAATTGGTACCAACTCTCCTGGATCAAGGACACCTACCAACTAAAATCTGGTTTGATCTGTTCTTGTGTCCCACTTATACACTGGAGCCTCCCCTGTACAACCAGGGCACTTCTCTGTCTCATTCTTTCTGGCAGTTAATGACTCTCCCCATGGCTAGCCCCATTCATAGGGCCAATAATAACAATATTTTTTTCTCTTAGCCACCTGCCTTCTCATCTCCCTCAAGAAACAACTCCCTGAGTTCTCCAGGATGACAGTAAACCAGATGCCACTCCCACCACACCTCACGCTGAGTGTGAGCCCACCAACTCCCAGTTCTCCCTTCTTCCACATTGTCTTATACCGACAGGAAGCAGCCAAACTTGAGCTGGCACCCCTTTATCCAAGGATTCTAAAATGTTTGGTTGAGGGGCTTCACCTCACCTCACTGGCATCCCTTATTCAAAAAGCCTGGAATGTTTGGTCAAAAGCATCACCCCAGCTCCCTAACAGCCCTTTATTCAGAGTCTGGATTGTTTGTCTGGGGGCTTCATCCCAGTTCCTGGCATAAGACCCGTCCCCAGGGAGGGTCAAGAAAGCCTGCCAAATGATAACCCCTCCCCAGGAAAGGTCAAGACCACTCTCACGGGCTACTTAAACTGCCCTCCAGAGAATGTACACATGATCTCCAGGTTTCACGTGATCTTCCCTTCTCTCTCTCTCTTCCCCTCACCATGCTTTCCTGGTTCCACCCAGTTGCATTAAACATGGGCATCTTTTATTTGGTATGATTCAGTCTAATTGGAATTATTTGTGTCAGTCGAGTGGCTTGTCTAAGAAATACTCCTAACAGAAACTTGGAGTAAGAAGCTGGTGCAAAGGTCATGGAAGAGTATTGCTTAGTGGTTTGCTCCTCATGCGCAACCTTCTGTCTTTTAAAACCCAGGAACACCAGCCCATGGAAGGCACAACCCACAACAGGCTGAACTATCCCTCATTAATCACCAATTAAGAAAATTCCCTACAGGCTTGCCTAAAGCTCAACCTGGTGGAAACAGTTTCTCACTTGCTGCTCCCTCTTCTCTGATGACTCTGACTTGTGTTAAGTTGACATGAAACTAATCAGTAAAAATGGGTTTCTTTTTTTCTGCTGTTATTCTGGAATACTTACTGATTTTGTTGGGTCTTAGTTCACTGCAGTGTGATTTATTTCCATTTGTGAGGCAGGGAAAGTGGCTGATCACCTTAATTCAATTCATGTGAGTTGAGCTGGGGCTGACTTCAAGTCATTATTAATAAAGATCCACCTATGTCTGATTCATTTAACTACTTATTTCCTGAAATCCACTCATTTCACAGAGATTTTTGGGCTTTTAGTCTTAATCCTAATATAACTTCAGAACAAGACAAATGTCCCAAAGATAAAATGTACAATTTGTGGAATTACCTCAAGTCTTTAAATGTGTACCTAGTCCATTAGGCCCTTGAGTGCTTCAGCTGTGTGCCACAGCAAGGTGCACCATGGGCAACTATCTGAGTCTCCAGTTCTGACCCAATCAATTCACCTCTGTCAGAGACTTCATTTTTACAATCTTTAAATGAGATAATCTCCATAAATTGAATTTAATAATCTTAACTGGCTTATATTGGTATTTCAAGAAAAAATTGATCAGCTAGAGAAAAACAAGTGACAAAGAGACAGAGACAGAGAGAATGCACAAAAGTGAGACTAGAGATAGACCTATTGGTTCAAAGTAGGTTTAAACGGATGGCTGCTGATCACTGATAGAAGCTAAGGAGATGCTGTTGTTTGATAATCCAGTCAATGTTAAAGAGTATGTTTACAGTCTGTTTACAAATCTCTGTCTAGTAACTATATAAAGGGAAATGTTAGGTCAAATTCAACTTTCAAGATTTATTTATTTTTTTATTTATGTGTCCTCATGTGCCTATGTGTATTTAAGTTCATGTGAATACATGTGTGCCTATGTATATGTAAGTGCATGTGAATGCATGTATGCCTGTGTGTATGTAAGTGCATGTGTGCTTGTGTATATGTAAGTGCGTGTGAATGCATGTGTGCTTGTGTGTATGTAAGTGCATGTGAATGCATGTGTGCCTGTGTGTATGTAAATGCATGTGAATGCATGTGTGCTTGTGTGTATATAGTGCATGTGAATGTATGTGCTTTCAGAAGCCAAAGAGAGCACCTGGGGTTGGAGTGGCAGTCAGTTTTGAGCCACCTGACATGGGTTTTGGGAGTCAGATTAGCAACCTCTGGAAGAACAATGCATTGTCTTAATAACTAAGCCTTTAGAAGGAGCTTTAGTTCAAGCTTAATTTTTAACAGATTATTGGCCCAAATGTTAGCTGTTTGAGCCATATACATAGGATTAAATCACTTATATATAATGACGTTCAGTAAATATTGATGTGCTGTAAATAATTTCACCATATTGAATCTATTTTACTTTTGTGATGTTTTTTCTAGATTGAGATCTATACCATTGATTTATGCTTATACTCTCTCTTTCTCATATACTACAAGTTTAAGATTCTTTTCTGTGCCATTTTACACATCCCATCTAAGTATATTGCATTCATAGGGAAATTCAGAAATGAAAAGCCCCCTTCTTTATTCACACATTGTAATTGTTATACTGTTTTTATTGATTGTAAATATATATTCCCTAGTAATCTCTTGGGATAATGAGGAGCCTCATCTTTATCCCTTAGCATGTATAAGTTATTAAATTAGGCACCCATATGGATTATTGCATATCTTTTTCTGCAATGGCATTGCCATCAGAACACATTATGTTATAAAAAGACAGGTAAATTGAATTTGGGGGTAGCAATGACATATTCCCATTAGTTTACTCTGAAAATTGAATTCATTAAAATATGCAAGGACTATAGCTACTATCTGCTCCTTGTTATCTGTTTGGTGTTAACCTTAGAGCCTTGAACAGTACAAAAATTCATCTATGCAATGCCCTGGAAGATTATTGCCAGGAAGAGACTTGGTGAGGAGAATGCAAGAAGGATGCTCCAGTTTGTGTCTGTTGCTGTGATAAGCTATAACAAAAAGCAGCTTTGGAAAAGAAAATGTCTGTTTTACCTTACACTTCTAGGTCACAGTCTATCATTGATAGAAGTTAGGCCAGGAAATAGAGCAACATCTATAAGGAAATGCTGTTCATTGTCTCACTCCCAAGCTCACACTGAGCTAGCTTTCTCCTCTATCCTAGCCCCACTTGCCTAGGAAGGGTACCTCCCCAAGTACACGGAGCCATCCCACATAAATTATCAGTTGAGACAATTCCCCCACAGATATGCCCACAGGCTGAAATGATCTGAGGATTTTGCCAACTGAGATTCCCTCCTTGCTGGTGACTCTAGGCTGTGTCATGTTGACAATCAAAGCTAACCCAGACACAGGGCAAATTAGTAGAGTGATTTTTGTTGTTGTTGTTTTGCCATGAATTAAACATGTTTGATTAAAGGACAAACTTGTGTTAAAAATGCAGATCTGTGAGAAAATGTGGATGCCTCTGACTTTGATGTGCAATTTACTGAGAATAAAATTGATGTAACACTTTAGTATTATGTCCAAGTTAGCTAAGTAATTTGTGGCTGACATTTATGAATAAGCAAGGGAAGAGCAGAGGAAGCCAACAGAAGCACATAAAATTAATGCAAGAATTATGAAGGAAAATAAATAAGTATAAACCAATAATCATTGCTGTCTACCAGTTCAGCAAGAGAGTGTGGATATAAATATTTATGTTTTCTCAACTGAACATGCAAAGGCATGAAGACTGAAGGAAATATAAATTGTTGACGTTAGTTTTTAGAATACAGTAACTAGACACAGCCCGTACAAAGAAAAATGAAAATTAACATTTTCCACTCTAATATAATTTACTAAGAAAAAGTAAGGTTTCTAATTGTTTGTTTTGAAAAGTATCATTTTGAAAGCTAGCTTTGAGTTTACTATGTTGACAAGGATGACTTTGAACTCCTCATCCTTCTGTCTCAGTCTCTCAAATGTTGGGATCTCAGGTGTGCACTCTGACTTTTGGCTTTACTTGTATCAAAAAACAGTTAGTCTTATCCTAATACCACTTGCGGCAGAAACCAAATATAACACGTCGGTGTTCCTTTCTATATAAAAAAGACCACTCCATCTACATACAGGCTCATAAAACATAGAATAGGAATATTTAAAATGTTCTCTATTTGTTTAGGTTACTTATTTAAGCTTTGGAACTATTCTTTGCTGTTGGTTGATTGGTGGCATTCTTTGAAAAGTATTAACTTTGACCTTGGAATGCATACTATTACAACTCCAGCTTCCTGAGAACAACAGTAAATCTTTTTTGGTACAAAGGCAATAACATGGGAGATATTAACTATTATATATGCACATTGTTCCTAAGAGGGTTGTATTTAGACTCCTAGCTGAGAAAAATATGGAGAGGACTGCACAATATTGGAAGAGCAAGCTATGACATATGCACTGAAAGAGAAACTCTGCAAAATTAGAACTGTCAGAATTATTTGACAAATGAAAAAAATGTTGTATAAAAACCATGAGCTATAAAAATAGATTTCATCAATATCTTCACAGTGTAATAGAGCTGTCAATTTCATTTGTGACACATTGTTATACAACATAAGCAAAACAGTCTGTAGGCTTGATGCACAATCTAAGATAGATGTTCTTATTTCTTTATCATTTATGTCTGTGGGAATAAAAATTTGTCTTTTTATATGTATTTTGACACCATCAGAACATATGAAATATTTTATTCATACAGAATCTCAAATGTGTTGCTAACACATCTGCATTTACAGATCAGTGCTGATGTTCAGCATTTTGTTATCAAAAACCTTACTCAGTTTTTCTTTTCCAAGGATATTGTCCAAATCCAAGACCTTTCTTTTTGTTTTATTTCTTTTTTTGAGACATATTTTGTGTGTTTGGAGGGGGCAGCTTGGCTGTCCTAGCACTGTAGACCAAGCTGGCCTCAAATTCAAAGAGATACGCTTGCCTCTGCCTCCAAATGCTGAGATTAAAGGCTTCAAAGGTGTGTGAGGAGAGAGAGAGAGAGAGAGAGAGAGAGAGAGAGAGGAGGGTGGGGGGAAACTTGACATGTTTGAATAGAAAACTTTTTTAATGGTATTCTTGTTTGGACTAACTCTAGAAAAATGTAATGGGAAAATCCAGGGCTTCTCATAGTGTGCTTTGTTCTTCATCTTTCTGAAAGTCTTGAAGCATGAACTGAAGAGCATGATCAAATCATGTTCTTGAAAATTATCTGATATTTGTATGTAACACAGTATGGTATCTTTCCATTTTGGCTCCCACTACTACATTAAAGTTCTATAAGAAATGATCTCAAGTGGTGCTGCTGACAGAGAGGGTAAATATTGTTGCTCTTAAGAATAAAAATAATTAGAACTTTCTCTTTTCTTCATAGCTTCTACCAACTAGTTTTATTTCTCCCATTTTCCAGTTTCAAGAGCTTTTCTGACCCAAACAATGAGAGGCATGTGTTTTATGAGATGTTGGTTGAAGGAAATGGCTTAATAATGAACCACATAGAATGTTAATAATTAAACTAATTAAGGTAATTTTAATTTTATCTTCTCTGCAATTTCAAACACATACAAACAAACACCCCTGCCAATTACCACAATAAGTAAGATGGAATCTGTCATACCGATAAGTGGCTACATACCTCAGATTACAGAAACTTGTGGAAGACATAGTCTAAGACAAGGTGGAGATAGATAATTGTTATTGTTTTAAACCTCTTTTAAACACTAAGTCTCCAACAGTCCCTTGGGCTTTTTTTTCTCACAATTTTCTCTTTACTTATGCTATCAAACAAGCAAACAAAAATCAGCAGAGGGAAAATACATGATTTCTATTGTTGTTTACTTTGGCTGTCACCATTCTTCCTTAATTTATGACTAACCTAAGAGTTTAGCCACATCCCCCAAAGACCTTCAGGTCTCCAATATTTTATGTTGTTCAGATTAGGGATGGACTTCTAAATTCCATTTTTTCCCAAAAGTTTCAAACCAAAGCCCTGGGATGCAATGGCAGTGGTACTGGACTCCAACACTGTATGATTCTGCACTCACTGGATGAATTCATTGCCAGGATTAATTTGGGACATGAGCTCTCTAATTAATGACAAGAAAAATAAAAGGGAGCCAAAACTTGAGAAGTTATAGAGCTTGAAGTGAACCTGTAGGGTTCATTTCTGGCATTACAGGCTTGCAAATAGCAATCAAAATAAATAAATAAGCTCTCAGAGAGGAAGTTTAAAGCATTCACTCTCTTGTCTCTCTGCCTGCAAACATGAGCAATCCACCTCAGTGGGAAGGAGTGAGTCACAGAGCACAGCTGGCAGACACAGTGAATGCAGTGCCTCTTTGCATGAACACTTCCTCCAGTGAGCAATGGACCAAACTAAGTCAGAATGAATGAATAAAAATTCTTTCTCATTAGCATATGAGGCTATTTTCCTATCAGCCATCCAGCTGTGATTCAGAGAAGGTTTTCCCAGTTATCCCCATGACACATTGTTCAGTTTTTCTGACATTGGATAATTTTTCCAAAGAATGACATCATGACTTCATTGAGTCTTGTTGAGGCACTCATTTATGTGCTCTCTGAGCATCTAGTAACATACTTTTCACAAATCAGAAGGATGGTCACATTGGCAGTGTAAATGTTTCTATGAAATAAATTCACTTACTACAGGAAAGTAATAAAAATTTATACAAAAGAGAGCCAAATCAAGATGTATAGTTATTATCTAATATAAGATATCACTACTGGAAAATGTTCAAAGTCATTGTGTTGGTTAATATCATTCTTCTGATTGTCTTGGGAATAAACCAAAAGGAACACTTCTTGATGTGTCTTTGATGGTGTTTCCAAAGAGGTTTAACTGAGGATGAAAGGTCCATCTGGAATAGGTGACACCATTCCATGAACTGTTGTCCTATACTAAAGAAGAAGAGAAATAGAAGGAAGCCACCAGAATTCCTCTTTTTATACTTCCAGACAGCACACACAATGTGATTAGCTGCCTTTTGTTCTGGCTACCATGCCATTACCTCCAAGGAGTGTACTCCTCCAAATATAATCCAGAAGAAAATCTTTGATTGAATCACTTTTGCCTAATATTTTGTCAGAGCATTAAGAAAAGTAAATAACACAGACATAGATGACAGGCATCTAAATTACAGGAAAGAGATCTAAGAAAACATTTTATCCTAGGAGTGATAAGCCTTCATTTAATTTCTGGTGCTTACATGACAATTAATGCTGAGGATTATTAAGGATTTATATAAACATGATGTGTTATCATTAAATTTGCTGTTATTTCAAGTTTTAAACAGTAAGAAATGAAGATAATTTCAGAAGCGGATTGATGAGGGCTGGAAAGATGACTCAAGGGTTAAGAGCACTGTAGCACACAACCCTCTTAACTCCAGTTTCCAGGGTTCTGATGCCCTCTTCTGAGCTCTGCAGGCACTGCACTCATATGTTGCACATACATATATGCAGGCAAAATATTCAAACACATAAAATACAAATAAATCTTTAATTTTTTTCTAAAAAAATTTAAAAAATCTTTTGAATCAAGATAAAAACATATCTTTAACACAGTTTTATTACATAGTAATACATTGAATTCTTTTTATATCTATTGTCCTCTGAGGTAACAAGTGACTTTTCTAAACAACCACTACAAATATTTGTGTCAATGTGGGAGCATGCACACACATATGCACCATGGTGTGATGTGGGATTCCCCTCTATATGCTGTGAATGTGTTTTATTACCATAGGTTAATAAAGAAGCTGCTTCAGCCTGTGGAAGGGAAGAATATAGCCAGGATGGAAGAGGTATAGAGACAGAGTAAGGGAGTCAAGAGACACTGTGTAGCTGCTGAAGCAGAAGGATGCCAGAAATTTACTGGTGGGCCACAGTCTCATAGTGATACACAGACTAATGGGTTAATTGAAGATGTAACAGCTAGCTAGTTATATGTTTGAGTCATTGGCCAAATGGTATTATAATTAATATAGTTTCTGTGCGATTACTCGGGTCTGGGCAGCCGGGAACAAATGAACAGTCTTTGTCGAAAATGGTGTGTGTGTGTGTNGTGTGTGTGTGTGTGTGTGTGTGTGTGTGTCTGTGTGTGTGTGTCTGTGTGTGTAGGTCAGGAAGCAACCTAAATAATTCTGTTCTCTCCTTCCCCATGTGGCTTCTAGATATTAAACTAGGGTCACCACATTTGGTGGCAAACATCCTTACCTATTAAGCCATCCAACAGCTCACATGCTGTTATTTTTCTGTTGCTTTTGTATAATAGTAAAAATTCTTTATCTTGGCATTAAAAATTAATTACTGTCTAGTATCACAGAATTCTTATCTGTGTTAATGATGTTATTTCATACATTCTTGTCCATTCACATCTGCTTCCTTTCATTATTTATGCTCCTATCATAAACAATAACATGTCTTAATGCTGTGTCAGCACACAAGTTCTGCTAATTTTATATCCAAGTATTTAAGTCACATGACGTAGGCAGAACATGAAACATGCAATAATTCTACCTTTTGGGGGGGAAGGGTCATGCATTCTTTTTAGCCTTGTTTAAGACCATCATATCATGAGTGTTAGTTATAATCTTGTTGCTTTTGTTTGAATATTATAATTTGAGGAGATGAATGTGCATGTCAGTTTTCAAGGAGCCATTTGTGATACATACATACATACATACATACATACATACATACATACATACATACATACATACATTTTCTGAGTGTGTCTGTGAGAGATTTTCAGGTAGCCATCATCTTCTAATCTTCCATGAGAGAGTATAGAATAAAATGGTGGAGGATAGACAGATTTCCTCTCTCAGTGTGATTTGAGACATCTGTATTCTCTACCTTGGACATTGGGGTCACCAGTTCTCAAGCTTAGTTCTTAAGTCAGCACTTACCTTACACTGCTCTAGTTCTTAGGTTTTTCAGACTCCAACTAAATTATGTTCGTAGCTACCCTGGATCCGCAGCTGATGATGGAAGACCGTGGGATGCCCCACCTCTCACAATGGTGCTGGTGCATGGTTAGTACTGTTGTATTTCTCTGTGGGAACCCTGACTTACACAGCTGCAAGGATGAAGAGGACTCTTGTCTAGGTGGAATCTGATTTAGCCATCACTTTTAAATCACCTTTCCATTTCTCAACAGTACCTTTTTCCTTTTATAAGTACAAGTAAAATAGAGAAAACTCAACTATATGTGTGTGATTCCTTGTGAAGTCAAGCTTTGCTATATCTAACTCACCTTGAAGTCTACTTTATTCCAGAAGAAATAAAGATCACTCAAACATACTATGAAAAAAGAACAATCTGAAAAGAGAAATAAGCTAAAAGGATATGAAGCCCCTGGATAGTACAGTTTCTTTCCCATCCTGTACTTTACCAAGTCTAAATATTTGAAATTATTAGATGAATCAAACATAGCTTCAACACAATCTAAAATCAGAAATATTTCAATCATCCTATAGAAATTAGGTCATAGAACAACTATGAAGGTCATTACTCTGTCCTGTGATTCTTCTCATTTTTAGCTCACAGTCCGTGAGATCCTTCAGAATTAAGGTTACAGTAAGTTAATACCATTTCCTGAATGAGAAACCTAACTTTATTGAATTCTATTTTTATTTTGATAAAGATAAAATTGGTTTGGGTGATTGTAGCTAAGACAAAATAAATAAAGTGTAGTTCTAAATTTTCAGGTCTATCACTCTATTCATTGGAAGGATGCATATAATTGTGTTAGGTTAGTCTTTTAAATAGAGATGTTAAAATCAAGTAATATAAGTGAGCACAAGTTTGAGAGAATGGCTAAGTAAGTACCAGTCCTAGGGAGAAATGGGTGTGATGTCAAGAGACCCAGGTGTAGATCTCTATAACAACTCCATGCACATATCTCTGCCACAGTACTCCCTCAATGCTACAGTGTCTGTAAAACCAACCTACTTAGACCCATGCCACAGGTTTGTCATAAATACCAAGTAAGTTTATCTATATAGAGTAATCAAATAGTATTTTATAATAACTATATAAGTCAGCATTAACTGTTCTGTCTTTAGGTAGAATTCTATTATTAGTGTTGCCGAATATTATTTTGAGATGTGCTACGTTTGTTTATGCTGCGAAACATTTGTTTAATAATGCAAACGTGTTGTATTCTTTTACGTTGCATTTGTTTAACTCTGTGAAGTTGTGTACTTTGTCTAAAACACCTGATTGGTCCAATAAGGAGCTGAATGGTAAATAGCAAGGCAGGAGAAATAATACATGGGGGTAGCGGATGGAGAGAATAAATTGGAGGAAAAATCTAAGAAGAGAAAGATCAAGGAGTAAGAAAATCCAGGGCCAGATACGCAACCACACAGCCAGTCATAAAATAAGAAGGAAAGAAAAGGTATATAGAAATAGAGAAAGGTAATATCCCAGACAGAAAAAGCAGATGGGATAATTTAAGAAAAACTATGAAGAAACAAGCCAAGATAAGGTTGGGCTTTTCTAAAAAAAGAATAAGCCTCCATGCGGTTTATTTGGGAGCTGAGTGGTATCCCCCAGAAAGAGTAAAAAGAATAAAAAAAACAGGAACAAAAACATTTTAGATTTTATCTCCACACGGTAATAACTAATGAGTATTTTTTTCATCAACAAGTAGTAAATAATAAAGCTTATTAGGGTAGTAAAATGGTATTTAAAATACTGATTAATTTTTGGTCATAGTAGCATACACCTGTAATCCCAGAATTCATGAGGTGGAGGTAGGGAGGATCATTGCCAATTAAAAAAAAAATCAGTCTGGTCTGTATAACTTTTTGTTTTTTGTTTTTTTTCTTTGTTTTTGTTGTTGTTGTTGTTTCGAGGTAGTACAGACTAGCCACAAATTCACCATGTACCTGAGAAGTATGTGCCAACTGTTACTATTATAGGTGTGAATAACCATACTGAGTTTGGTAATGAGGACTGAGATCCAAACCTTTTTCATGCTAGATAAACATTCTTCCAGTTGAGGTACATCTCCAGCCCCCTTTAATGCATTTCTTACAGTCATGTACGTGGCTAGAGCTAAGAAAACCAGTTGGTGATGCTGCCCAATTCTTAGTGAGAAGCTCCTGTATGGTAAGGTGGAGGCAGCAGCAGATTAAGAAGGAACAGAAACAATAAACTGTGTATTTATATTGTATCATACACGTTATATAAGGGATTTGTTAAATTGTTATCTAAGATAGGCCTGGGGTAGTCTAACAGTTGCTGTCTTCATGCAAGAGAGCCTAAGAATCTGGAAACTGTTTAGTCCACAAAGCAGGTTGTTTCCGTAGTCCCAATCTGGCCCCAGAAGTCTGAAGTTAGCTTCCCATATTGGAAGGTCAAAGAATCTGACATTTGCAGAGGGCAACAGCAGCAACAGCGGGAACATGTACTTGCTGAGAAAGAGGGGAAGGCAGGCAGATGATAACACATATTCCTCAGATATGGTCATGTCTGGGGCCTTAGAGGATGCCACCTAGTTGAAGTCAAACTGCAGTAATAAAATTTGCTTTCCATTATGCAATGAAGCAGATTAGCATGGAATTCATAATTATTTTGTATGGAATGTCCCACTTACACTTATGGGACGTTTTCTCCACCATTTGATCCTCTCTTGAAGCCTCCATGTTGAGGTAAAGGAGCAATAACATCTCTATTTAAATAATCAGAATTTTGCCTCCTGCCCTCTTTTGAGGCTGAGTCTCATTATATAACCTTGGCTGGCCAAAAGCTTGCGGTATACACCAGGTTAGCATGGAACTCACAGAAATCCATTTGCCTCTGCTTCCCAAGTGTTAAACTCAAAAGGATATGCCACCACACTCTGCTCCATTTTGCCTAATTTTAAGAATGAGAATAGGTTGTTAGAATTATTTTTAGTTTTCTCTTTTATAAGCATACTGTTACTAATTAATGTCACTTTGCTATGGATACATAATACATGTTATTTAATATATCAATTTTATCCCAGATTTTGTTTTATTACATCTATGAGGTTTACATCTTGATTTGAATATGTAGATAGGATTATTAAATTTTGAATTCAAACTAATCTTAAAGAGCAATGTTCTTTTGAGGTCCATGCTAATACCATAGTGGCTTGTAATCATCATAACACTATCAGTATGCAAATATGCATCAAGAGCAGTTTCTTGTTTCAGAAGTCCATCCACATTTGGTTGTTTCATTATCAGGTTGTCAGAGAGATTACCATTTCACTGGAATAGCATCTCAGCTGGCCTAATGCAGCTATGTACATAAACACTGCATTAAATATAATTATATGTCTCCCCACCCTTTGTAGGAAACAGGCAACAAATCTGTCTGATTAAAATTAACTGTGATAGACTGAATAAATAAAAGTTATATAATTATAACTCTGCTTTCAAAAACAAGTGATGAGACCACCTGAGCAAGCATTTTCTCTATCTCAAAAGACAGTTAGTTGCTTTAGTAACTCGGCCATCATTACAGCAGGCTGTTTTAAAGTTGACCTAATTGAAAGTGTGTTATATTGTGATGAATGAGATCAAAGTTAAGCAATTCTGATCACTTGAACCATAAAATATCCAGGGTAGTCCATTTAATTCCATCAACTCATTCCGGGACCATGTGACAATTATTTTATAGGTTTGTAAAATATACACAAAATGCTTCATCTTGCTTTAGGGAACGGATATAAATTAGGAAGGACAAATTTCTGTGAGCATCAGGAATGGCATGCATAGACAGAAGCCAACAAATTCCTTCAGTTATCACCGCTGAAAGATTGGTAAGTATTTCCTTTGCATACAGAAAAGAAAAACATGAGAGAATCTATAATTGTTAATTAATCGTGGAGCTCAAAATAAAAGCAATACAGTTTTCTGTATTTTGACTATAAAATTACTGCTTTGGGAATGTGGATATTTTGTGAAAATGCTTTGTTTATATTCTATTATATAGAGATTTATTTATTTACTTTATGTATAAGAGTGTTTGTCTACATACATGTATGTATACCATATTGTGCAGTGCCTACAGAGGTCAGAAGAGGCCAGCAGATACCCCAGAACTGGAGTGAGAGGTGATCATGAGCCACCACATGGGTGCTGAGAAACAAACCCTCCAGTCCTCTGCAAGAGCAACTAATGCTCTTAAACAATGTGCCATCTCTCCACACACACCCTTTTCTTGTTTTTGTTTAAATATTATATTTTTAATTCATGCCCAGTTTTAACTCAAAATATGAATACTTAAAGTAACAAAACAAGTTTCCAAGTTATTTGATGGATGGTAGGCTATAAATGAACTCCAGCTATTATTAACTTTCTAGCTATAGTCATAATACTGATGGTAGAAATGGTGTCCTTTAGAAGACAGAATGAGTGGTTTGGAATCATCAATCCCAGGTCTAACACCCTTCTTTCCCCTTCTGGCATTGCTTACTTCCTTGGGAGCTCGATTTTCTGATTTAACCACGAGTCATATAGTATGAGATCACAACATTGCTGTGATTTGCACAGTACCTGGAACACATTTGGTCCTAAATTATTAGTGATTTCTTTTCTCCAAGGCATCATCACAAAGAGTAATTAAAGACATATCTGATAGGAATCTGTGATCCACTGCATCTCTGTGAATTTAAAATAAGCTCCATGAGACAAAGTTTTTTTTTCAAATTAATGAAGCTAAAAATAAAATTTTAATTATACTAACATGAAATGCTATATTTCCTTAAATATATCAACTTGTTCTAATGCAGTGACTGGAATTAGAAAATTAGAAATTATGAGGTTACTTTATCTAGCTGATGACAATCTCAAAGAGATCAATATTAAACCATCCCCACGACATTCCCAAACCGTTGGTACTGAATCACAGGGGAAATTTGACCTGATATTTAGAATCCTGTGGGGAAGGAGTCAAAACCTGTCTTCTACCATGAGTTTCTAAGCTATGTGAAATCTGTTATCCTAGTAGATCCTGTAACTGCTGGCATCACCACACTTCAAGGTCAAATAAAGAAATATGCAATTAAGTATTCATTTAATTAGAACTTTAAGCTATATCCTTCTCCATAGTGTCAATTTAGTTTTATATTTTCCAGTAACCCATTCAGTAAAATAATAGGATTTTATTCTGGCCATATGCTGTCTCTTGACCTTCTTTTTCCTTTATCATAGAACAGTGATGCGCAACATACAGACTATTGAACTGTCTGTATTTTATTACACTAAATAACTTGAATGTCAAATGAGTTTTTGAAATACTGGAGAAAATAGTTCATATAACTGAACATAAAATAAAACAAAGTTCATAAAAACCAAAATCTATTATTAAAAGGAATCCATTGACATACAGAGTCACTAAAGAAAGAACCACTTACCCTATTGTCCCACGGAACATCCTACTTAATATAATTTTCCAATGACCAAACCTGAGAAAAATGAATGACTTCTATCAGAGAATTTTAACATTATCATTGCTCATTGTAGTATTGTAGTTGTTTTTTTTTACTGTTAACTTTTTGGGGGACCCACTATGCAGCTACCAAATAAATTACATGGATGTTTATTGTTACTTATAAATGTCCAGCCTTAACTTGACTTGTTTCTAGCTCACTCTTCTTAACTTAAATTAACCTGTCCACCTTTTGCCTCTGGACTTTTACCTTTCTCTATTTCTGTATATTTTTCTTTACTTCTTACTCCACAGCTTGCTATGTAGCTAGATGATTGGCACCTGGAGTCCTCCCCTCCTTCTTTCCTTGCTCTTTCCTCCTTTCTAATGTTCTTCTCCTTCTATTTATTCTCCCTGCCTGCCAACTCCACCTGTCTTCTCCTGCATTGCTTTTGGCTGTCCGAGTCTTTATTAGACCAATCAGGTGTTTTAGACAGACAAAGAAACACAGCTTCACAGAATTAAACAAATACAACATAAATGAATGTATCACATCTTTGCATCGTTAAACAAATATTCCATGCCATAAATAAAAGTAGCACATCTTAAAATAATACTCACAACATTATATTTTACTTGATTATCTCTCAAACCAAATGCTCCTGAATTCCATGCGATCATCAGCTGGAAATGAATACACTCTGTTACTGTGGGTGAAGACCATATCTACACAGTATCTGTTTCAGCAGCCTGTAAGTGGAAGTTTTCCTATAATTTCACGTTATTGCCCTTAGAGTATCTGAGACAAACGTTGCCTCTCACTGTTCCTGCAGACCAGATCTCTATCACATTCAGCTCCCTCTTCACATTAGCAACAACATGATACCATCCCGGAGATTTTAGCTCATATACTCATTTGAAACATAAAAACATTTATAAAACTGCTCATTTATTTATTTTAGTTTATTATTATTATTATTAAAAATTTCCACCTCCTGCCCCCTCCAAAT
>LOEQ01004107.1:30702-48646 GCA_001685075.1 Bramus lutescens
ACATTGGAGCACTGGACTGAGCTCCCAAGGTCCAAATGAGGAGCAGAAGGAAAACTACTCATTTAAAAGGAACTGTCCAGTGCCCTGAGCATAATATGAGCCCCGACATCTCAGGTAATCATTGGCATTATTCAGTCAGCTAAGAACTTCTCCATCCCAGGCACCACCAAGAGAAATGCGTTAGGCTTTAGGGGCGAAGCTCAGTGGTAATACTCTTGCCTAGCGTATGCCAAACCCTGGAACAACTGACAGTACTGGAACAACAAACAGAATTTGGTCGCATGTCAGAACGTGAACTGCTAAACAGGCACAGCACCTTTGGGTTATTCTTTGGAGTTCTAGAGGCAACCTCATCCTCTTTTACAAATCTTACTTTGATCCACTTATATTGATACTCTCAAATTGGTCCACTGTAATGGGTCTCCACTTATGAAGAGTCAATAAAGTAGCCACACAGTGCAACAGCTGAAAAGCCTCCATTAGTGTTCCTGAGACAATGCCTCATTGTAGAGAAGTCAGGGATTCCCTCTATTGTGTTTTTACAACAAAATGAACAAACAAAAACAGGAATAAATCATGCTTTATTTGACCGCCATATATTTTATTAGCACAATTGCAAATTGTGTGTTGAACTCTTGGAAAACACAGTTCACAGTCACATTATCTGTTGTTACACAACACCCTACAGACTCAGAACAGCCACTGAGACCTCTCACAAACACAAAAGGAACACTTTTGGGGCAGAGTCTCCAACTTACCCTTTGCACTGAAAAGTAATTTCTAACTTACTGATCAGAAAGGGTCACCTCTCTAGACATATTGCCCTCAGCAAAGTTCCAGACAGACCACCAGAAATGTGTCAGATTAGAGAGCCCCCAGTACATACTGTGGAATGTTCAAGGGGTTTGATATGTTCTGAAGAAATGTCCCCCGCTTTTCCATGAGGGATCCTGAACATCCTAATGCTGTATATTAAAAGCTTGATCATCAGGAGGCGCTCTGCAGAGGGGATGGAATCCCCAGCAGACTGCCTAGTAGGAGGTTTTCTTATCTACTAGTCTGGATTTGGAAACAAAGACTAGACATGTCTGTGAGGGCAGTTCTACAGAAGAAAGATCCACCTTGAGTGTGAGTGGCATCGTGCCACGTGGCACACTGAATAAAAGAGAAAGCCAACAAGGTACCAGCACTCGTGGCTCTCTGTGTACTAGCTGAGGATACAATACAACCAGCTGCTTCCCAATCAGCCAATCACCATTAGAACCTTTCTTGTTAGAGCCTGCCGTGTCTTCTCCATGATGATGAATTGTTACATCAAACTGTGGACCGAAATAAACCCTTCCTACCTTGAGTTGCCTTGTTGAGTATTTGGTTAACAATGTAAGGACAGTAACAAATACACTCACAAAGCCTGAAAGCCTGATGATATTCTATATCCTTCTGTGTATGTGCACACACACACACACACACACACATACACACATACACACTGATTTGACCTTAATGACAGAGATGCTAGATCATGGTCCAACATAATTAGAATACAATCTCCAGAAGATAAGAATCTTCCTCATTTTGCCTAACTCTATCTTTAAATCGTGGGAGAGTACAATAAACACTGGGTCATTTGTCAAAGACCAAATAGCTGGAGGAGAGGAAGTTATCAGAGACTCCTATCATCTTGCTTGGTCTTTCTTCCCTCTAGTCACAATGTTCCAGGGACTGAGTGATCCATTCGGAGAGAAAAGTCGGCAAGCAACCTACAAACTATCTTGAAGGTATTTTCATTTATATAAAGAAAATTGATTAGCTTCTATCCATTCATACCAGAAGCTCTATAGGGAAATAAACTGGATTTACAGGCAAATATGAGGAAGAAAAAATCAAGGGTAACTTTTATAATTTGAAGTATTTTCTGAAGGTTTTTGCTGCCTTGTCTCTGTAGGTATTCACAATTATTGATTAAGAAACCATCCAGGAACTCCTACACAAAGCCACCTGCTCTCACAAGCCAGATGCTAGTGTTTGCAGGCTGGCTGGGTTGTAAATACAGCCTGATTATGGTTGATTTGGTCTGATCAGAGATGCCTGCAATAAGCAGAATGGCATCAGATGAGAACTGTGGGGGAGTATTTTAAGGTGATTGTGTCTTGCAAGTTAACATTTCATAACCAAGTACAGTTTACCACATCACTGGCAAACCAATTTGCACATTCAAATAAATTAAATTTGAAGCACGAAGCAGAAATCATTAAGGACCCACCATGTGATTCTACTAACCAGAGATGCTTAATAAGGAGGAAATAGGGATTTAAAATATTCTATTCCTTTAGAGATGAGGCAAATCCTCTTAACCAAGGTGGCACTGTGGAAGCGAGCAGGATTTATGCTCCATGGATTGCATAGGTTATTATTCATTACACCTCATTACCTGATCCTGCGATGCTCCTGACCTTATTGGTTTTCTCTGACTCAAGCTTCTGTCACAGGCTGCCCACGCTGTATCCGTTCTTCACCTTCAATCGTTTCCACGTTTTGAGCCAGGAAAGGAAATGGGCTATACAGTCAGCTGCAAAGTTGGTTTACAGAATTGAAATCAAGTTACGAAAGAATGGTTCTTCAACAGTTATCCGTGGAGGCACAGTGCGTCCTGCCAAGGTGCTCTGCATTTGTGTGGCCCTGATTTATTTGCTCAGAGTGCTAGGAATCAGCAGCCAGAGCCAGGCTAGTTGGTTTGTTTTCTTCCCACCTACAGCCACATGCAGGGAAGCATCTGCTTTGGCCCTGGCTGCGGACAGAGCATCGCCATTCTCTTCCTGCTTTCTCGTTTTGCACTGCATCAGATTCATCGTTTTGGAATAACTGCAGAAGGGCAGTCCTTGTAGCGGGAAAGACCAATGTACACACTTAACTGACATCTCCATGTTAGCTGCATTTGTTCATTTACCACTGTGGAGTAAGTGGGGCCCTACTTAAGTCAGTGAAGGAGTGAGCTAGGTGAGTGGACAGCAAGAGGAAGCCACCCTGGGCCACTAGACTCTGAGTCTGCATAATTCCCTCTCTAAATACAAAGGAATTCAAAAAGAAACAAAGGTGGAACATTTGGACTATGAAATGCTTCTTAAGAACTCATGTGAGTTGCAGGGAAGATAGCTTAGTGGACAAAGTACAAGCAGGATTACTGAAGTTCAAAGCAGCAGCTTCCACCTCAGGCAGGCATGATGGCCCACTTATTAGTCTCAGGGCCTTGGAGGTGAAGACAGGGGATGTCTGGAGCACATTAACTGGGAAGAAGATAAGAAAGGTGCCCAACATCAGCTTCTGGTTTTCACAGGCATGCTCACTGCACTCATGTGTACCCAAATACATGCCAGTATGCGAATGCACACACATATATACATATACCACATATACATACATACACATGCAAAATATATCTTGGTGAATACAATCATATGTCTTGCTTTATGAAGTATATTTCATATTGGAACACAGAAAACACTGTTTTATTTGGTTGGTTTTATAATAATCCCATTAAAGTCAGACTGCCACCAGCATCTCCGGGCATACTCTGTATATCTCAAGCAGTATGCAGAAGAGAGACACTCCTTCCCTGACACTTTGGAACTGTGTACACTCAGAGCTTATGAGACACAGCTTCTAGCCTCCCAATCAACACCAAATGACCTTTCTCTACATGCACATATTTCTTGCTAAAATTTAAATGTCATCAAACACTAACTCATTCATGATAGTCTCACCTTGGCGACTTGTATTTAAAAGTCACAATATTTATTTTGGCATCAGTATGCAAATTATGATCCTTGAACTTGTATCAAAATGTTTCATTTCCCTCTGGTATTTGACTACTCCCTGCTTCAATTCCATAGGACTTAACCTTACCGATGTGAACTCACCTCAACAAAGTCTTATCTAAGTAAGACTGTCTATCAATTGTTTCTTTATAAGTGGCCTGGGTTTGATGGGAAGGCTACTAAGGAATGTTAGAATTATAGAGATCAAAGTGAAATGTAACTGTCTTCCTATTTCTGTGTGTTCTCCTAGCTATGGATTAGTACCTGTCCACAGGTTTGAACAATTTGTCATTGTCATGATGGCCTTCTCATAAAGAACATCAGGGCTGTTTTAAACTTTGCTACATTCATAACTGATCATACTATTGGCATCTAGTCGTCATTGGATACCACAACTGGTCTCACATTGTCTGGGGAAAAGATGCTCATTCCTTACCAGTAGAATTTTATGAAAAGTAACAGAATTGAAGTAAGAATATTTTCCTTGGATCTTGAGAGATGACTCAGCAGTTAAGAGATCTTATTGCTTATTCAGAGGACTAGAGGTTCAATTCCCAATACACATATGATAGCTCACTACCACCTGTAACTTAAGAACCAGAGGATCCAACATCCTTTTCTGGCCTTTCAGGTACTACATGCCTGTGGTCCACATAGATGCAGACAAAATAGTCAAATGTACAAAAAAAAAAAAACCTTTGTAAAAGATTTCCTTCTGGGAAGGGAACTTAATTTGCCACTAAGCATTAGAGTGAGTTTGATTAGCTTCTAAGATCAGATCAGGGAGTGATTTTACACATGTCATTTGTGCCATTCAGTAAAAGTTAAACTTGAAAGAGAAAGGCTTCAGTTAAAGACCCCATTTGATACTGTAATTTCACAGAGACCTACACTGAGATAAGAAGATAAGTAAAGGCGATATCAACATAGGGTAGTTCTATATTCTGAAAGAAAGACTCTTAGTTCCATGGACTTCTACAAACACTTCCACAAACAGGCACGACACATACATATGCGTGCTTGCACAGAATATACACAGTGCACCTTGAACTTGTGAACAGGTCTCAAGCAGTGCTTCAGGTGACTCTTGCAGTTCCTTTAAGAAGTTCTTTCATCCCTCTACCTACGTCACCACTAATCCCAGCTAACAATGACGGGACCAGTTCTCCATCTAAGTAGCACAGAGAAGATTCTGGAGAGCTCTGGAATCCAAGAACTGAACTAATGTCAAAGGAGCATGCATTCACACACACACACACACACACACACACACACAGTGTGTGTGTGTGTGCATTACAAATTATGGATCTCATAGTGCGGACCTTTTCACATGTGGGTAGCTAAACATTTTAATAATGTGCCCTGAAGTCTCTCAGGAATGAAATATGTTTCAGAAAATTAACTATTTTCAATTAAGCTAAATTTATTTAAGTACTTAGTCTGACTATTATACAGATTTCACTTTATCAGTTCTTAAACTGGGACAACTGGCATTGACTATTTTATATATGAACTTACATACATTCTGCTATTTTAATATGCTGATAATATATTTTATTAACTTTTCAAAATGAATTATAACCGCCCCAGAATCTTAAATAGTTACTAAACAGTAATTTGATCTTTGCAATATTACTGAATCTTAGTGCTGAGTTATAAACTATTGTATTTGAAATAATATTTTAAAATGTTGTAACTTCTAGGCATTATGTTTTTAGCTATAAGTAAAATGTATTTATTTTTACTATATTTATTTTTATGATGTCAATGTTTGGACCAAGAGCCTCACTTAGATAAGGATGCTCCCACTGGACTATTCCACAGCCCTGAAGAAAGAACAAAACGTCTGAAATGTAAGACCTTTGAAATAATGGAGCATAAAAAAATTAAAGAAAAGAAATAACATAGCAAGTTATTTTCATCAAGTAAGAGTAGCCTATAAAAAAGAGCTGATTATCAAAGACTGATGGGCTGGGAGATAGAAAAGCAGATAAGAGGTTGTTCATATTATTCCTTCACCCTCTCTACCCTCTTCTGTGTGACAAGATTTGCTGAAATTTGACCTGTGGAAACAGTGTCCAAGCCAAGGATCACAATGTACTGACCAGACTCTAAGACCTTCAAAGGCTTCAGGAACATTGTTCTCCTGCAATCAATCAACTCTCATTTTGTTTATTTTGACCCAGACCCAATGGTCTAGAAAAGCATTGAAGAATTCTTATGTCTAGATGTTAACTATTGAAGGAATGAAGGATTCCAATTATACAAATAATAATTCCAGTGCAATGACCCAAACTCCCTGCCTCATACCTCTGGCACTAGTGAGCTTACCTGCATGCAGAAGCACTCAACAATTAAATCCGAGTCCTTAATATGCTATAAGGCATAAGAGCAGTGAGGTCTGGGTAGTTGAGAATATAAAAACTGAAAGCAATGTAGAAAGAAGATAAAATACACAAACAGAGATGGAATTTGTTTTCTTATTACATAATGATACTTTGACTGAATTGCTTAAAAGAATGTCTTACATGTGCCAGGAAGGAAAGGTTATGTATTCTTTCTTTATTGTCTGTCTTGTTTTAATCCTCATTGGTGACGGTACCTAGATAAGAAGTATTATGTAATATGTATCACTGTGTGGAGGTCAAGTGATAGGCAGAATACAAATAGCAGAAGTTAAGCTTGCCCCATGATAGAATCATAAAATACAATTTAATTACTATGTGCAAATATTTTCATATTATTTGTCTGATAATATTTTATACATTTAAAAAAATTCTCAAAAGGAATTAGCAGTTTGAATTCTTATTTATTTTTGTGTCTCCGAATACCAGCAATGTTAAATCTTTCATATTTACATTAATAATGTCCATATTCTGTTTTATAAAACATTTATTTGTATCTATAATCATCTTGCTAATGAGAGTCACACTTTGCTCTTAGTAATTTGAAAACTCATTGATATATGAAGCCTATTATTCCATATTTGTTATATAACTTTTAGAGTTCATGCAATTTTAACAATTTTTTCTTTTATTGGAAATAGATTCTTTTCTCATAAATATATCCTGATTATAGTTTCCCCTTTTTCTCCTGCTCCCAATGTCTCCCCATCTCTCCGACCCCTTAGGATCCACTTCCAAGATATTTTATGTTATTTGTGGCTATGGTAATAGGTGATGCTTCCCTAATTTTTTTAGCTCACTTATCGTTTGTGTATATGAGGGATACTGTTTTTTTGTTTGTTTCTTTTGTGTGTGTGTGTGTTGTTGTTGTTGTTGTTGTTGTTGTAGTTGATCTTGTGTCCCACCACATTGCTGAAGGTGGTTATCAGCTGTAGAACTCCTTCATAGAACTTTTAGGATGATGGAAGAAGATACAGAGATCCACAGCTAAGCACTGGGCTGAGCTCCCAGAGTCCAGTAGAAAAGAGGGAGGAGAGAGTGTATGAGCAAAGGGGTCAAGATTTTGATAGGGAAACCCACAGAGACAGTTGACTGGTGCTAGTGGTAGCTCACTGACACTGGACTGACAACTGGGGAACCTGCATAGGACCCAACTAGGCCCTCAAATGTGGGTGACAGTTCTGTAGCTTGGGCAGTCTGTGGAACCACTGGCAGTGGGACAAAGGATTAATTCCCAGTAAATTGGAGCCCATTTCGTTTGGAAGAATACCTTGTTCAGATGTGAGACAATGGGGAGGGTCTTGATCATGCTTCATCTTGATATGCCAGGCTTTGTAAACTCCCCATGGAAGGACTTACCCTCTCTGAAGAGTGGATGGGAGCTGAAGCGGGTGGGAGAAGGAGACGGAGGCAAAATTGTGGTTGATATGTAAAATGAAAAAAAAAGTACTTTTAAATAAAAAAATTAAAAAATAAATTTCAGCAAAAGAGAACAAACTTCTAAGAAATAATAACCAAGTGTGCAAAATAAAATAAAAGATGAAGCAAAAACTTTCATATCAAAGTTGGGCAGAGCAACCCCACAGGGGAAAAAGAATCCCAGGTGTAGGCAGAAGAGTCAGAGACCCAGTCATTCTCAAAGTCAGGAGTTCCATAAAAATACGAAGCTAATAGCTTTAATATGTACTCAGAGGACCTGGTGCAGGCTCATATAGGCTGTGCTTGCTCCTTCAGTCTCCATGAGCTCATATATACCTTGCTTAGTTGATTCAGAGTCCTTGCTCTCCTGGTGTCCTCAATCCTTCTGACTTTTACATTCTTTCCTCCTCCCATTCTCCTGAATTCCCTGAGCTCTGAAGGGGAGGGATTTAAAGGAGACATTTCATTTAGAGTTGTGTGTTCCGAGTATTCTCTCTCCACATAATGTCTAACTGTGGGTCATTGCATCTGTGCCCATCTTCCACCTGAGAAATCCTCTCTGGTGGTGACTGGATAAGGCACTGTTCTATGAGGATAGCAGAGCATCATTAGGAGTCATTTAACTGATACTCTTTCAGACCAGTAATGTTTGGTTTTACCCTTGGTCCCTAGGCTACCTAGTCTCTGGCTCTTGGCCACCCACACAGTGTCAGGCATGGGCTCCCTCTCATGGAGCAGGCCTTATGCCAAATCAGACATTGTTTGACTACTCTCAAGTTCTGTGTCACCATTGCCCTCACATATTTTCTAGGCAGGACAGATTGCAGGTCAAAGGGTTGGTGGCTGGGTTAGTGTTCACTTTCTTTCTAGTGCCCTACAGAGTGCCTTCCTGCACCAAAGAGATTAGGATGTAGAAGTGAAGGTTCCATGTAGGTACCATCTTGACTTCTCTGTGTTCAATGAGCTGAGTGGATGTTGTCCTCAGCAATGGGCCCCTGATGTTGTTTTCCCAAGAGCAACCCTTTATCTTTGCAACAATCCAGACTAGGGCTTTCAAATATACTGTCAAGTTGTTAGCGTAAGATCTAGCATAACCATAAAAAAATGGAGAATTTTCTCAAGTTTTGTAGGGCCTCTTTTCATTGTGTCCCATAAATTTGGGTATGCTGTATATTCATTTTCATTGAATTCTTGGTCTTTAATTTATTTCTTTATTTATGTCTTGAACCAGTTTTCATTCAGTTGAGAGTTGTTCAGTTTCCGTGAGTTTGTAGCTTTCTGTTGTTTCTCTTTTATTGATATCCAGTTTTAATCCATGGTGGTCTGCCAGGAGGCAAGGAGTATATCAATTTTCTTTTATCTGTTTAGAATTGCTTTGTGTTCAAGGATGTGGCCAATTTTGGAGGAAGTTCCATGAGGTACAGAGAAGAGGGCATATTCTTGTGTGTTTGGGTGAAATGTTCTATAAATATCTGTTAGGTCCATTTGCTTTGTAACATCTGTTAGCTCCAGTATTTCTGTTTAGCTTTTGTCTGGATGTCCTGTCCATTGGTGAGAGTAGGGTAGTGGGTCTCCCACTATCAGTTTGTGAGGGGCAACATGTGATTTAAGCTGTAGTAATGTTTCTTTTACAAATTTAGGTGACCTTGTGTTTGGAACACAGATTTTTAAGGATGAAAATGTCATCTTGGTGGTTTTTTCCTTTGATGAGCATGTAGTATCCTTTATCTCTTTTGATTAGTTTTGGTTTGAAGTCAATTTGTTAAATATTAAAATGGCTACACCAGTTTGCTTTCAAGGTCTATTTGCTTAAAATATCTCTTTCCAGCCCTTTACTCTGAGGCAATGTCTATCTTTGATATTGAGGTCTATTTCTTGGAGGCAACAGAAGGATGGATCCTGTTTTTGTATCTATTGTGTTAGTCTGCATCTTTTTCTGCGGAATTGAGATCACCAATATTGAGAAATATCAATTACTAAATGGTACTTAGTTGATTCCTGTTGTTTTGTCATTGTTGTTGATGATAGTGGTAGTAGTAGTAGTAGTTATAGTAGTAATAGTAGTAGTAGTAGTAGTAGTAGTGTGTGTGTGTGTGTGTGTGTGTATGCATCCCTTCTTTTGATTTGTTGGTAAGAGATTATTTATTTCCTGTGTTTTCATGGGTATAGTTAACATCCTTAGTTTGGAGTTTTTCTTCTAGCATCTTTAGGACTGGATTTGTAGATACATATTGTTTAAATCAAACTTTATATTAGAATATGTTATTCTTTCCATCTATGGTGATTGAAAGTTTTGCTGGATATATTAGTCTGAGCTGGCATTGTGGTCTCTTAGAGTCAGTAGTCCAACTGTTCAAGTCCTTCTGACTTTTAAGAGTTTCTACTGAGAAGTCAGGTGTAATTCTAGTAGGTCAGTCTTTACATGTTACTTGATCCTTTTGTCTTCTAGTTTTTAAGAGTCTTTCTTTGTCTAGCTCAATAAAATCCATAAAAAATAGTCATTCTTTGTTCTGTATATTTGTTGTTTTGATTATTATCTGGCAAGGGTACTTTTTTCTGGTACAATCTATTTTGTGTTCTGTATGCTACATGTACCTTTATAAGTACCTCCTTCTTTGGGTTAGGAAATTTTTCTTCTTTGATTTTGTTGAAAGTATTTTCTGGGTCTTTGATCTGGGATTCTTCTCCTTTCTCTATCCCTATATTCTTAAGTTTTGTCTTTTCATAATTCCCCAGATTTCCTGGATATTTTGTTGCAGGAGTTTTTAAGATATATGCATTTTCTTTTACTGATATATCCATTTCATCTGTCATATCTTTGGTGCCATAGATTCTCTCTTCCATCTCTTGTATTCTGTTGGTGATGCTTGCCTTGTAATTTGTGTTTGAATTACTTAATTTTCATTTTAAGAATTTTCTGGAAATTTTGTGTTTTATTTATTGCTTCTATTTCCATTTTCATCTCTTGAACAGATTTCAGATTTATTCATTTTCTTCAACTTTTTTTCCTCAGCTTTCTTTAAGGAATTAATACATGTGCTCCAATTGTTTGTGTTTTCTTAGATTTCTTTAAGAGATTTATTCATTTCTTTTCTAAGAACTTCAATCATCTTCATATAGTTGGTGTTAAGGTCTTTTTCTTGTGCTACAGTTACGTTTGAATGTTCAGAGTCTTCTGTGGCAGAAGAGCTGGTCTCCAGTAGAAATATACTGCTCTAGTTGTTACTGGTTGACTTTCTGTTTTGTTTGTTTTTTTGAGATAGGGTTTCTCTGTAGCTTTAGTGCCTGTCCTGGAACTAGGTCTTGTAGATCAGGTTGACCTCGAACTCATAGAGATCCTCCTGCCTCTGCCTCTTGAGCTCTAGGATTAAAGGTGTGTGCCAACACTACCTGGCTTTTGCTTTGTGTGTGTACGTGTGTATGTGTGTGTGTGTGTATACTGACATATAGGTATCTGGTTTTCAGATGATTATAGATCTAGTTGCTTGTATCTGGGTTTATGTTTGTTGGGTGGGTGTTTGTTCCTTGATTTCTGTTTCCCCTCTGGATTTTCTGAGAGTGTTATGGTTGTGTGTTGCCTGTTTTACTGGAAGGTTTAACTGATGTGTTCCTGGGGAGTGCCTGCTGGTGGTGGAGGCTGGGATGCTGGGATGAATTGGAGGAAAGGAAGTTTGGAAAATAAGTTCTTTTTGATTCAGTGGGGATGGAATTAGAGAAGAAAGAGAGACCACAGTAGATTTCCTGCTACAGAGCTGTGAATGATACTTAGAGTATTGGATCTTGGTGGCAGTAGGGGAAATGTGGGTCTGCCTTCAGTTGCCTTTGGAAGAAGGGCCCTTGATTTAGCAGGAGGTGCTTGCTGGGATTGGAGTCTGGGATAAAGTAGTGATTGGGGGGAAGAAGGTTAGAAGGGGAAGATCTGTGGTATCCACAGGAGATGAGAGCAGTGGCAATCTGGAAGGCTGCTGCAAAGCTTTGGATGAGACTGGGAGATTAGATCTGGGGGAACAGTGAGAGAAGAGAAGATCCGCAGGTAGTCTACCTAGTTTTCATGGTCTGTGGGTTAGCAGGGGGTGTCTGCTGGAGTTAGGGGTTGGGATAAAACAACCAAACTCTGGGAGAGTATGAGGGATGGGCTGTAGGATTCACAGAAGATAGAGGCATGTAGAGGGTGGGGTACGGGGAAAAAGGATGTAGCTGGTGTTCTGTTGTGCTGGGAATGAGACTGGGGTATTGGATTTGAAAAAGAGGAGGGAATGGTGAGGGTTTTCAGTTAGTTCCCAGTGAATGCCTGCTGATGCTGGAGGCTGGGATACTGGGGTGTGTTGTGGGAAGGAAGGTTGAGAGAGATCTTTGTGATAGTTGGTGATGGGGTTAGAAAGGGAGACCTCAGCAGGTTTCCTACTCTAGTGCTGGGGATGAGACTGGGGAGATTGGACCTCAGGGTCAGTAGAAGAGGTAGGGTCTGTTTGGGACTGCAGACCCTCAGACCCTGAATTTTCTATGACCCCTTGCCTACGAGAGTAAACAGCTTGTTTTCCTGTGTTTTCAGCTACTCTGGGCACGAGACCCACATGAGTTCTTGATGCAGGGGAGTGGTTTCTGGTGGGTTTGCACCTGAAAAATCACAAGAGCTAGGGTGTGGCCATTAGTCAAGAAGAGCACTGTATAAGCTGCCCTGGAACACAGTAAATTTGGCATTCTTGTTTCAAGAGTGACCCAGGTCGCTGTGTGTTTTTTAATCCCCAGACCCTTGCTGATCACAGTTCCAGGTAGTGCAGGCACCACATGGGTCCACCTTCAATAAACAGAAATTTTTAATGAAAAATTGCCCTTCTTGCTTATAACAAAATTATGCTGAGAAAATTCTTGTATACTACAAAGTTGTATTATAATTACTTTACTTTATCACATTGTATTAATTTCTATTGATCTAATTCTTGTACACATACATATGCCCACTGTGTATTAATTTTGACTTAAAAGTTTATTTTATAGGTACTCATATACGTCTCCTACAATGTTATCTAAACATACAAATATCAAGTGAAAATAAGAAGCAATGGAATAGACAGAAACTGTGTCCAGAGAAAATCTGAAAAAAAAACCCTTCTGGACAGATTACATCTTCCCATAGAACTAGTTTAGTCCAGACACAGAGAAAACAGGTCAATAAACCATAAATCCCTCCATGGGGGACTCTTGTGTGTGCCTTCTCTGAGACTCGGCCTCTAGGAATTCACACAGAAAACACAACCAAGGTGGGAAGTTTCTGATCCTAATCAATGATGTTTCTAGATGGTGTTAAAGATGTCTTTAGAGTCCAGTGCCCCATAGCTTAATTTCTAAAATGCCTAAAGTCTATGCTACATAGTCAATCATGTAAATTCAAATCTCAAATTCTAAACAGGAATCTTCATCATGTTATGAAATTAATTGGGAAAACAGTAAGAATGTGGAAGAGAGGTGGATCAGGAAGGTCACTATGCAAATGTCAATACATTCAAAACTACCAAGCTCAACCTTTTTCCAGAGATAATATAAATAATGTGTCCTGGCTTAAATCTTAAATTCCCCTCAAATTTCATGTGTTTAATTGGTCCCAAATGAAACAGAGAGTATTGACTCATTAAGACTCTGCAGTCATGAGTGGACCAACATATTCAAGTGTTCAGAACATAATGGGATCCAGTTCAGGAGTTTTATGTGAACACTGAGCTCAATCTTTTTGCCAGCCACCATGAGGCTAGCAGCTTGCCTCTGCCACCATGTTCTGCTCCACCACTAGCCCCAAAACAATGAAATCCAGTGGCCATGGACTAAAGCTTCTGAAGCCATGAGCCAAAACATGTTTTCTCTTTTAAGTTAATTGGTCCCATGTATTCTGTCACAGTGACAGAGAGCCAAATAACACAGCACAGAAGGTCAATTTTTCAGTCTTTTCAACCTTCCAAGTGCAAGCCCAGAATTGTCCCAGTTTATAACTGCATTCCCTATTTCTATAGCATTAATAAATTATATCTTTATTCTCTGTGCTAGCAGCAACCCTGCTCCTCTCAGTCTCTCCAAACACCCACCAAGTTCCTTTACCTATTTGTTATTTGTGTGAGATTTACAAGAGACAGAAACCACCACAGTCACACAGAGGCCAAAAACAAAAGCTTTATTAAATTACAAACTGCCGGCCTGTACCTGAGAAAAGAGAGAGGGCCAATGCCCAAAGAGAGCTTAGGTTTTTGTGGGGTGGTTTAAGTTAGGCAGGAGTGTGGTAGACAAGCAGTAAGTGGGATGAGACTGCTCTGAGGAAAGGAACTGTTGTAAGCAGAAATTTTTATGAGGGGACCTCTGGTCCTGAGGATAACAGGATGCTTTGGGAGTAACAACAGGATGCTATGGTCAGGCTGCTCTCACCAAGATAAGGTCAAATTTCTGGGTCATGAAGAGGATGCAGTTTCCATGTCCCTAAAAGAGCATAGTTCCCACATGGGTTACCCATCTTGGTGTCTTAGGTGACTCCATCTTGGCCACAGACTTGGCCTATCCTAATAATAAGTAGTTGAATTTGTTCTGGAATAAGATGAGGAAACCTATCCAATTTGTTTGAAAAAAACTCTTTGAAATATTTCTAGACATGAAAAGGGAAATAAAATCTATCATCATCTATCACCTACCTACCTATTAATTATCATTAGTTATTTACAAATGCTATTAATATATTTATCATTTATCTATAATCTGTGATCTAGCTTTCCTCTATAATCTCTCTGTAAACACATACATATATAGTATTAATATATTAATCTGCCTATAAACATATATCATACATGTCATCCTTCCATTATCCATTATCTATATTATCTATTTTCTATGGTGTTATATCATCTTTATATTACCTATTATCTTATATCATCTATCTCTTATCCCTCTATCTTCTATTCATCATTATCTTTATATTATCTATTTATCATCTATTACTCAACACCTATATCTCTATATTTATCCATGTATCCTCTACTTTCTGTTTATCAATTATCTATATCTATATCATCATCTATATATCAGTGTACCTATCTCATTATTGCCTTTCTGTTATTTATCTGCCATATATACATATATAATCTATTTACCATCTATTTATCTGATATGGGATCCCCCTCTGTATGCTGTGAATACAATTGGTTAATTAATAAAGAATACTGCTCTGGCATGTTGATAGGTGGGAACTTAGATAGACAGGGAAAATTAAGCTGAATGCTGGGAGAAAGGGGCAGAGTCAGAGAGAAGGCATGTAACCCTGCTAGAGACAGACACTGGAATTTTACCAGGTAAGCCACAGCCATGTGACTATACACAGATTAATGAAGACAGGTTAAATTAAAAGATAAGAGTTAGCAAATAAGAAGCTAAAGCTAAGGGGCCAAGAAGTGATTTAAATAATATAGTTTATGTGTGATTATTTCTGGAGTCTGGGCAATGAGGAAATGAACATGTGGATTCCCTACAACATTTATCTATATGTCTCTCATCTATGTATTATCTATATTATCTCTCCTGATATCTGCCTATCCTATCCATCTTTATGTTTATGTATGTGCTTGCTATCTATTTATTCATCTGTCTTTTCTGCCTGTCTTTCAGTTTATCTCACAGGCTTTTAGATCTGAGCAGAATTTCTGATCTGGGTGTTCTGCTATCCCATGGGACCGCCCTTGTCAATAACCGGCCACATCAGTGTAGCTTCTTTTGATTGATTGCCTATCTGTAAGCAGTCAGTTGTGAGCATGTGTCATCACAGGGTCCTCACTCAGTGTTTCTATGATGCTTCCGGAGACAAGCAAGTGTGAGATGTATCTGCTCCCATAGATGCTGTGCTCTGAGCTATTGGCTTGGCTTTTCTTCATTCCACATCAAACCCTCTGCAGCTGCAGGAAATTGCTATAACACTCATGCATCACCTTTTGCTTCCAGGTGAACTGTCCATCCTGTATGGGGAATGAGAAATTACGGGCTGTTTCCCACAAACATTTCTATCAAAGGAACTTTTTATTTCAAAATAAAACATCCTATATTCACATTATTCCTTAGAAGTCACCATTAAATGAAATCCTTAAATAATCTCACAAGAATAAAAATAATAATGCACATTTCCAATATAGTTTTGGAAAGAGGTTTTTAAGAAAATAATTTAAGTCATTGAAATGGCTCAGTGGGTAAAGGTTAATGCTTCAGTGCCTGACTGTTTGAGTTCAGTTCCTTAGACTCACAAGAGAGAAGGAGATAACTGACTCCCAAGCTCTGTCTTCTGACCTCCACACATATGCTATGGTGTACACACTCACTCACACACACGCATGTGTATGTGCATGCACAAAATAAACAAATATAATATTTTAATAAAAACAAATAGTATCCGGGTGTATTTTCTGATTTAGATTTTGGCTTAAGGGGAGTTATTGGTCTCCCCTACACATATGTTGAAACTCTAAGTACCAGTTTCCCAGCAGGTGAATCCTTTAAAAAGATAATAATGAGAAAAGGAAATCCTGTCAGCAGGCACTCATCTCTTCTGATGGTGGTCCTTACAAGAAGAGAAATGGGGCTAAACACACCCAATCCAATGTCCGTACAACTTGAAAAGAATGAACAATTATTAGTATATGGAGCTTGCTGTCTGAGGCATGGATGGAGTAAGGTCATGGTCTTGGGGGTACTGATCCATCCAAAATGTAGGTGATGGTCATATCAAGCAGCAGAAAGAATGCTGTAGAGTTTCGAGGCCTAGTACCTCTAGGATCTTGCCATTGAGCAGGAAATTGCTGTTGAAAGACCTGTCAGAACCATCCTAGTTACAGTCATGCTGGGGACTTTGGTTTTTCAGAAAAGCCTTTGATTGAGAAAGCCAGAATTAGTAGGAGGGACTAGGGAGACAAAGGTACACTTCAAAGCATGGTGATATCTTGTATGAAGACTTATAAATTAGTATAAAATGGCACCAAAAGAGATGTTTTCACAACTTAGGAATTGTGTATGTGATTTTGCCAGAAACCAAGTTAAGGGTTTCCAGAGGTACATGTTTTAAATAGGAAATCACAGATTTTCTTTTAAAATATTTATTTATTTTGTTTTTACCTCTGTGTGTGTGTGTGTGTGTGTGTGTGTGTGTGTAGGGGGGATGGATGTGTGCTTCTGTGCAGAGGTCAGTAAAAAGATTCAGATCCCTTGAAACTGGAGTGGAAGGTGGTTGTGAGTCACCCATTATGGGTCCTGAGTACTAAACTCAGGCCCTCTGTAAGAGCTGTATGTTCTCTTAACACTGAACTATCTCTGCAGCATCCATGGTTGTTTCTGATCACTGTATAAAGCTAGTACTGCACTAGACAAGGGCACATGTGTCCTTATTAATGTTTCACTCTGTACTGGATACCTCCACATTATCACACTGTGTGGGGTGCAAAGTTCACTGTCTTTTTAGAGACTCTAGTGTCCTCTAATGGACACAGAAGCATAGTAAAGTCACGTTCAAGAGTCAGTGTCAGCCACCTTTACAAAACAGAGAATAAGGACAAATCTCCTCTTAGAAATAACTTAAGTACTAAAGGTACCCAGGTAAGGTGTGAAACCCCGGTTGACAGAGAAAGAGAACTCTGATTGATATGCTTGAGTTTCTGTAGACAGAGAGCCAGAGCTGGGAGGATTACTCAGACATTTCTCTCTCATAGTGCTGCTGCTGAGATCTGAGATACAGCCTTGCATTAGTCTCCATGACTTGTAGAGAGCTGTCTTCCCACATCGGCTGTAAAGAACTTCTGACCATATTTTCTCAGTTTTAAAAACAGATATTTTTATTTTTGTTTTTTTGTTTTGTTTTGTAGTTTCCCTTGGTACTTAGTAAAACTCATGGAACAAGGTATGTTTCAATCTTAATTACCAACCCCAAATATAATACTACATACATAACAGAAACACAATAGTCCCTAAACAAATGAAGTTAAAGACAGAAGGAAAATATCTCAGGAGTAAGAGCACTTGCAAGCTGAAGATCTGAGGATTCACATAAAAAGTCAAACATTGCTGCACATACCTCCCAGAATTGAAAGGAAACACAAGCAGATATCTACAACATTTGAATCAGCCAGCCAAGACCAAAATATTGCTTCCAATTCAGTAAGATACCCTAACTCACTGCAGTAAAATAGAATGACAGACGAAGACACCTGACATCCTCCTCTGCTGCTCATTTGACATTTACACGTGCACACGCATGTGCGTGCGCACGCGTGAGCGCACAGAGAGAGAGAGAGAGAG
>LOEQ01004107.1:55463-67454 GCA_001685075.1 Bramus lutescens
TATATATATATATATTTGTAGTGTGACTGAGTTATTTGTCTCATTATATAAGACAGCAAGCACTAAAATTTCAACTGGAAGACATTTCTTCTAGATGACGTAATGTGAGAAAATATCATATGACAAGTGTCCTTGGTCAACTCAATCATGAAAAGCCTGGCATCAAAACAAATTAGGTTTTTACTTGCAGAAAACCTCCACTCATTACCACAAAAAAACAATAACAAGTTGCATCACAAACCTCAAATACCATATACGCATATAAAGTTACTGAAATCTGAATGGGTATACAGAAGCTGGCAGGAATTACATTCCAGAAGGGTGAACTTCTGCAAGTTAGCCTGTGTCCCTCCTGCCTGGACTTGGGCCAGATGCTGAGACCGGAGAAGGGTCTGTTAAGGCAGGGAGGTGGTCAGGGCCACTGCTCTGAACGTGCAGAATACAGCATGTTTGAAAATTTTGTGGATGAATACACCAAATGCAACTCTCAACTTCATAAATGAGTTCACAGATATTAACTACAATTAGATAAAGGGGGAAAGTCAAAGAAAATCTCCAAATATCTGAGCAGAAACAAAACTATAAGATTTAAAAATGTTTGTCAAGCAAAAAACAATCTTAGGGAGACATTTATAATCACAGATGATCAAATTAGTAAAGGTTGAAAATATGGAGCATCAGTGTGAAGACGTTAGAAAAAAATCAGACACGTTCAAATGACTACAGAAAAGAATACGGCAGAAGAAATCAGTGGCACAAGAAGAAGGATATGTTGGTCTCTGTGTATTAATCTCTGTATCACTTTCTTAGGCTAATGTGCCCAGTCCTGCAGTCTCGACCACGAGGAGTTTGAACAGGTACCAGTTACGCTTTATCATTGCTGTCACACTCCTGGACTAGGTCCTAATATCTGCCAACTTCCCGTCTTCCCATTCATAAAATCCTAAAACTGGTACACCAAAGCTTAGTTTACAAAGACCGGAATAATATTAGAGTGTAGAGGAAAACACAGCATTTTATTTATATTTTTAAAAATATTTATATTCCAATAGAGGACTAGTGAGAAGGTTCAACGGGTAAAGTAACGTGTGCCAGGCGTTACTGTCTGAGTTTGATCTCCAGGACTCATGTACTAGAAGGACAGACACTTAAGGCGTTCTTTGGCCTCCGCACATGTACCACAGCATGTGTACATGCAGATCTGACCGCACACACGTATGCCAATTAAATGTAATTAAAATAATCCAATAAACACATACAAGTACAATAATTCAATACTAGGTTTAAGACTTAAAAACTTTAATGTTTTGATATATGAAAATTTTTATAGTCTAGTAGCAAGCACTTCAAAGCTCGGCAGTGAAATGTTGAGCACCTTCCCAGAGATGCCAGAGAGGGTAAAAGAGTACTCTCTCTCCACTTTATTTCAGTGTTTCAGTATAGTCCAGTCAGTGCAGAAAACCAATAAAACATAATAAAATGTGTGATAATTGGAAAGGGAGGACAGACACTTGTGCTGAAATATGATGGGCACGCATAATGTCTTGAACAGAATTTTAATATAATAAGAAATTACTGTTAGAGAATGCAATTATAAGAAAAATTACATTTTGCAAGTTCAAGAATCAATAAGAAATAACCTGGGAATAAACCTATTAGAATCAGTGTAAGAGTTTACTGACATTAAAAAAAATAATTTAAAAAGTAAAGTTTAGAAAATATATCAGAAATGTTGCCAAGATGAAAATACTTACCATAGTCTATAAAATGTAACATATTAAAATATAACTTACATTTTATGGCAGAAGTAAGACAACTGCATTTAAAACAAACAAAAATGGAGGAAGTCAACAGAACCTCAGCAGATGTAAAAAACATAATAAAATGAGACTGTAGCTTATTCTCCTAAGAAACTTAAGGATACCTGGTAGTGGAGAGAAGATGGATAGGTTGACAGGAGATAAAGTGAAAATGTCAGAGCTGTCACTCCTGTGTATATGTCCCTCTCTAGGCAGATCTAACACCTGTCAAAAAAAAAAACTTCTGCTCAAAAGTAGTTGTAGGAAAAGAAGCTCCTAGGAGATGCATCATTATCAAAAGCAAAGTCAATTTCTACTGGATTAAATAAATAAATAGAGTAGTATTGTTAAACTTGATTACAAGATGTCTAGAATATGCCTTTCCTTTTGAGTTGAAGATCAAATCTAGACCATTGTCCATGCTAGACATGTCCTCTACCACCAGGCTACACCCCTGGTCACAAATAATGTCAGCTGACTTTCTTTGTCATATCCCTGCAACCTCCCCAGCCTCACTTTTGTGGGAGCATGCTCAAGATAGGCACTTGGACCTCTTCCTCCTTTTCACTCTTTGGTCCTTTTCACCTGTTGTCAATGATTTTCAGCAATATTTCTACCCTGACAACTCCCAGGTGCATACCAGCAGTCCTGAAGTCTCCCCTGGACTGCAGGTGGCAGTAATACCTTCCTTCATGGTGGAGGGCCATGTTAAGATGCCTTTGGTGGTTTGAATAAGAATGACCCCCACAGGCCCATTTAGTTGAATGTTTAGTCATTGCAGAGTAGTACTATTTGAGAAGGACCAGGAGGTGTGGTTTTGTTGAAATAGGTTTGACATTGTAGGGGGAAGTATGTCACAGGAAAGGGCTTTGTGGCTCCAAATGACAGTGTCAGGCCCAGGTATCTCCCTTCCTCTCTCCCTGCCACCTGCAGATCAGGATGTAAAACTCTCAGTTACTTTTCCAGTACCATATCTGCCAGTGTACTGCAAAGCTCCCCACCATGATGATAATAGATTAAGCCTCTGAAACTATGATCAGACCCCCAATTAAATGCTTTCTTTGATAAGAATTGCCTTTGTCACAGTGTCTGTTTACAGCAATAGAGCCATGATTAAGACAATGTCCATAAGAGAGGCCATGATCTCTTGTCCATTTCAAAAGTTATGCTCAGCCACAGATCAGCAGTAGCTGATAATTACAACTTTTCCATTTCTCCAGCCAAAACTTCATTCAACTCTTGATTCCTCTCCTGCACACAATGCATATACTTGTATATGCCAGGCCATTGCCATCACATGTATTTTAGTCCACTGTGTAGAACATTGATGTTCAGTGTCATGTAAAAGATAGACATCTAAGGCTGAAGTGGTGACTCTGTAAATAATAGAATTTTTCATGCATATATGAGATCCTGAGTTTGAGTTTCCATCACCTATACACACACACACACACACACACATGACTATAGCTTCATGTGCCTGAATCCCAAGCACAATAGGAGGGAGGGAGGATAAGACAGGAGGATCACTGGGGCTGACTGTCTACCCACCTTGCTCACTAATTCACGAGGAGACCCTATGTAAATAAAGCGAACAAAGGAGAGGATGCCATAGCAGGATACCCAATGTTCTCTTCTGCCCTTTGAAAACATACATATTTTACATACATACATACACACACACACACACACATGTGAGGGAGGGAGGGAGGAAGAGAGAGAGAGAGAGAGAGAGAGAGAGAGAGAGAGATTCAAGGGCTTATGGTGGCAGTACAGCAGACTTGCCCTTTACAGAGTATCAACAAACCATGCCAAACCTTCTAGACTTAAAAAAAAAACTTTCCGAAGTTCAGGCACCACACAGCCAATACTCATTTCAAGTGAACTTCATTTAATCATAGAATTTTATGAATTTCTTTTGTGTCTTTCTTGGGTTTTGTTGCTTGCAATGTTACCATTACACCAAAATTAACTACATCAGTAGTCTGTGTTGTGATTAATATGTGAAAAAGGAAATAAAATAATCTGGTATAGTAAATAAATGTTAACAAATCCTTAGTAACTGAAATATATGCCAAATATGAATAGGTTAATTATTCAAACTAATAAAACATATAAACTAATTTCAAAATCCAAAACCAAAGCAGGACTAACTAATTCATTCAGTCTGATATGTTTACATTAAAACACTGAAAGGTGGACCCATGAATTGAATCATTTCTCTTTGACAAAGTTATAAAGTATCACTGTATATTACTGGATGAAATTCAAGCAATAACACGGTTTAGTATTTCTGCAAAAAGCCATGCTTTTTATTTTAATTCAGCATATGTTCATTCCATATTTCTCTTATACTTATGATCCAATGACAGTTGTTTCCATGGTCCATATTAAGCAAGCAGGATTAAACTGGTTTAATTAGTCAAGCATAGCTGAGGAGGAAACCTCCAGGCCAGGTGGATGCTGTTCTGTCATATGCCTGAGCCACCTCAAGTTCTGAAGTTAAAGTTTGGAAAGGCAAATACTTCTCCACAGATTATTGGTGACTGAGTTCAGCAGGACCCAATTCCCCATCTAGTCATGGTCCCCTAACAAGCTCCTACCCCATCCCCTTCACTAGGTCCCATACATCTCTTCTTCCATACCACCCTTCTGCTCCTTATTCCCCTCTCTTTCTTCCTGTTCTTCTCTTCCAGCCCATTTTCATCTCCTAAAATGATTAGTTTAAGCTAGATGCTTTTATTACATAACTTGATGATTATTCTTACATGTTTTGTAGTTTCTGTTGTTGTGAAAAGACACCACGACCATAGCAACTCTTATGGAGGAAAACATTAAATTGAGGTGGCAGTCTACAGTTATAGAGCCATTATCCTCATGACAGGGAGCATAGCAGCATGGTGGCATGTAGGCAGACATGGTAATGGAGAATTCAATGTCTCTGATCCACAGGCAACAGGAAGTGAACCATCTCACTGTGCATGGCTTGATCATATATGAGACCTCAAAGCCCACTTCAACGGTGACACAATTCCTCCAATAAGACCACACCTACTCAATCAAGACCATACTTCCTAATAATGCTACTCCCTTTTGGAGCCATTTTCTTTCAAATCACCACAATATAATTTTTAAAAATATATCATTAATTTGAAAATGTTCTAAAATTCCATAAAATGGCATATCTATTTTAGATAAATTGACACTTAGAATTAAAAATTAATTGCTGGGTATTTATCATTTACTTATCCACTGATTTATTGTTATTTATGCAAATAATTGAAGATAGATCCTACATTCAGTCTCAATTCTGTCTTTGATGGAAATGGACCGACAGGACTAAGAGTCGGCACAGGGTCAAAATTTTCAATCATCGCGATTCTGAGCTTTCTTGGTGTTCATGATTAGCATCATAGATCTCCCAAGTTCACTCAAAGTGAAGTCTTAATGGACACACATTAAAATGCTACTTGAGTTAAACTATTCTCCGGAAATGAGGACAGGAAGCCAAGAGAGTTGATGAAAGCAGAAATATTTCCTGCTTTTACTAGAAACAACAATGGGTAAACCAGGAATAAATTATACATGTCTGAGTATGTGTGTGCGTGTCTGTGTGTGTGCTTACATGCACACTTTCCTAAAAGGCTACTAAACAAATAGTAAGGGTAAGCATTGTGGTGTACACATGCATTCCCAGTACTTGAAGGGGGAAGGAGATAGATGAAAACTTCATGACTACCCCTGGTCACAGGACAAGCAAAGACAAAAAAAATGCTAGGCTATAGAGTGGGCACACATACTCATCAACAATCCTGGTGGAAACTCTTGGATATGGTATGGTAAGTTTGTCACACACAAGTGAAAAAACAAAAGCAAAACAAAACAGGACACAGGGCCAGTACTTCCCTTCTGGTTATTAATAAAAATATAAGTGCAGTCCCAATGCCCAATGCCTGGGTACAGAAGCCTTAGCTGTTACTTTGCATGGCTGAGGGATTTTGTTTAACTGTTGAAAATTTGCTTGTTCTCCACTAAGTGGAACATGCCCATGTCAGACATTACCTATGACATACAAAAGAGTTATCTGAAAAAGTGGAAGCTCATTGAAAAAAAAAAATGTCTCCATCAGACTGTCTTGTAGGCAAACCTGTGGTGTATTTTCTTGATTGGTGATTGATGTGGATGAGCACAGCCAACTGTAGGCTATGGCCCCCCTCATCAGGTGGTCCTGGGGTGTAAAAGAAAGCAGACTGAGCAATCCAGGGGGGTAGCACGCCAGCCAGCAGAGTTCCTACATGGCTTCTACTTCATCCCTTAAATGCTGGACTACAGCTGTAAGCTATAGTCACAAATTCCTTCAAGTCGTGGTACTCTATAACAGTAACAGAAATCAGACTAAGACAGACGGTATGCAAGAGCCCTGCCAAATTTGTAACCCATAGCCTCTGAGCTCTAACATGAAGCAAGCAATGGAAGAACAGAGGAGGAAAATTTTCTAGCATGTGCATGCAGTCTTCAGAAAGCGATCTGCATGACACAGCAGCCACGACTCTTGATAGTCCCATTTACGTCTTTCCTATAATGTAGAGTTGTTGCTTCCCAGGTCCGAGAGTGGCAGGTGCTGCACTATCTATGGGGAATATATTTCACCTACATCTTCATCTAAATTATTGTCATTATATATTCATTGCATACAGTCATGAGTTTCATAAATACATTTCATCCACATATACCCTAGAGACTCCACCAGAAGTCTCATAAAACTAATAAGCACTTTCAACAAAATAGCAGGGTACTAAATTAACATACAAAACCCAGTAGTTTTTCTATATATGAGCATGCAGAGAAAAACAATCAGAAAAGCAGCCAATTCACAACAGCTTCAAGCATCCTTCGGAATAAACCTAAATAGAGATGGATTATTCCTACAATGAAAACTTTGAAACAGCAAAGAATGATATTCAGGAAAATGACTGTACTACGCAATGTAATCTACAGATTCGATGGAATACCATCAAAATTCCAATGAAATCCTTCAATAAAATATAAAAAGTACCCCAAATTCACGTGGAAGCATAATAGAACCCAGAACCAAAATTTTGACCAAAATGAACAGTGCTGGGGGTATCCTAACACCTGATTTAAAATTATATTACATGGTCATAGTAACAAAGCTAGCATGGTATTGGTACAAAATCAGGCATATATACTAGTAAAATAGGATCAATAACACAGAAATAAACTAAATAAGCTCAGCCAAGTTTTCATTGTCAGACTTGTAGATTTTATATAAAACTGGGAGTCACTCTCTACCAAACCCTAGATATACAGTATATATACACATGGGCACACAAACACCTACACAGCCATGTATATATACTCAGATATGCTTTCAGGATCACTGTAGAGAGGACCACTCTGGGCAAATGGAAGGAAGTAACTCCTCAAAAGGAATTACTTCTCAAAAGGAATAGCTTTAGTACCTCTTGGCCCAACAGCTCATCTAGCCAGAACTCTGCTACCCAGGAAAATGTATCACGTCCACTGATTCTCTTGTGGGAAGCTTCCCTCTCTGTGCCATAGATCGATCAGGACAAGAGCAAACCTCAAGGATGCTCAGCCCATCATCAAATCATTCATATCTATTCTAGGACCTGAGAATTAACACAGAATTAATGAGACTACATTCTAGAAAATTAAGGTTAATATTTCTTTTACTAGTTTTTACTAATTTGCCAGGATAATAAATCTACATGTGCCCTCTACAATGTGGATCACATGGTCCTAAAAAACCTGAGTGTCAAAAGTGTGATTTCCAGAGTGGCACCACTGGGAAGTGAGGAAACAGGAGTGGGAGTCTACAAATCATCATCAAGGGTGTGCCCTTGAAGGGGACAATGGGACCTTTATGCAGCTTTTACCTTCGTCTGTTTCATTTCTTAGCTAAGTGACTTAATTCAACCAATGCATGTTTCTGTCATGATAAACACTGCTTTTCACTAACCCAAGGCACTGGGACAAATCAAATGGGCTAGAATATCCAAAACTTGGAGTCGCAATAAACCTTTCTTCTTTATAAATGGATCGTCTCAGGTACTTGGAGTAACATAAAGATGCTTAACAAGTAGCAAAGTCCCTCCACACCTTACACATGCTCATCCCAGAAATAGCACATGAAACAAATTCTCTGTGCACTTACTCCTCACTTACCCCTATCACTGAAAACCAGCGTCGACTCAATGGACCTTCTCAGTTCTCTCCGGGAAGTTTCTCACATGAACAAGTGCTTTCATTTTGATCTCTTCACTGTAAGTTTGGTGATCTGATTCTCGGGTTATTGCCTCTAGCTAAATATTTAGTCATCAGTCACCATCCTCCTTTGCACAGTGGGAAGATGGTCTACTGTTTTAAGATGTCATGTTCATGCCTTCCACATAAGGGCTGACTAAAGGCCCCTCACTCCTTCTGGACTCAGTCTTAGGCTTTGTTTTATTGAAGGCGCATTAGCAGACAGGAGGCAAGCAGAGAGAGCCTTGTATCTTTAGTTTTCAACCTTTGCATAAAATGTTTCCTGAGTATGACCACGAGCTTTAGGATCCAGAATAAACACCCTCAACAGTAAACTGTCTAACCTGACACCCAGAGTCAACAGCATGCAGTAGCTAAGCCAGGCCACCACACCACAGACCTGTAAGTCTAAGAGTAAGGATGTATCATTTTGTGCTGCTGGGATTCAAGGGCTTTTTAATGGAGAAATTCTAACACTCTTGTTTTCCAAAATAAGGACTAAAGTCAGTAAATGTCTTTGAATCGCTCTGCTGACAGTAATCAAGATGGTTGATTATTCTTGATTGATCATTAGCACATAGATTGGTCTTAAAGCCAGATGGGGCGATGAGGCATCCACGTGCATCCAACAAGAAAAGAAATAAAGGAACAGACACGGAGAATGATAATTTATAAAGTCTGGGCCAAGTTTGAAGCAGTCAAGGTCATAGGAAGGCATTGTATCCACTGGTTGATTAAACAGAGAATTGGAGACACAATTGATACAATCGGTCAGCTGTCAAGGAGCTATTCTATTTTAATAATAAAATACTTTACTTCATGGAAGTTCATGCTTGTAATCCCTGTACCCAGGAGGTTGAGGCAGAAGGACTGCCATAAATTTGAAGCTGGTCTGAGCTATATAGTGAGTTCTAGGTCAGCAAGCTACAGTATCAAAGTCCAGTCTCAAACATAATAGGATAAATACTAATTTATTACTGCCAGTTCCGCTCTCTGAATGATAGACTAGGTTGATGTCTAGAAACATTTTAACCCATTATAACCTAATATATAACCATTATATATTATAAACCACTATGAACTATAAATTATATATTTATAAGCTATTATAAACATAACCTGGAATTAAAAATGCATGTCCTCCCTCTACAAGAATGCATACAGCCAGCTTCTGGTGTATGGACTACTGAGAGGGGACAGTCCCCCCTCTCTACTAGTCAGTGTCTCTTTTCCAATTAAACAGCAAAAGTCAAACCTCAAGAAAATTCAGCTTCTACTAGTATCTCTTTTTTGATGGTTTAATGCACAAAATATGTTAATTGATAAAAATTTAAACTGGGAATAGCTGCTCACTACTGCACTTCTTGGAAACCTAGGTGTTGAGATAGAAGATCTAAGCTTTACTGTGAGTTCCAGGCCAGCCTAGACTACAGAGTAAAACCTTGCCTCAGTCAGCCAATCAATCATAAAAATAAGTAAATAGGTAAATCAATACTTCTTTTCATTAAATCAGGCAATCAGGTTCATTTAATGTCTTTTTTTCCAGGTACATGGAGGAGTATTATGAAACTTATCCATTTAAATAGACCAAACAATGCTACAGAAGAACTTTCGAACATAAGAAAGAAAGAAAAATCACAGTAAAGTATGTGTTATGCTGTATACACAGTTTGTTATTGGTAAAAATCATATATATTCTTCACCCTTAGTTAACCCCAAAATAAAAAGCACACACAAATATCACAGCATATTATATTGGATTAATATTTCTTATCTTTGTCCAGTTTTTTAAAAGACTTTGTTTATACAGAAGCTTATGTAACAAAGGTTGGTCTCAAGCTTACTACATAGTTAAGTATGACCCTGAATTTTCATCCTCCAGCCTCCACCTTCCCATGTTGAAATTACAGCACCACACACAATTTATTTAATATGGAAGATACAACCCAGAGTTTCCTGCTTGATAGGACAACACTCCAAAAATTTAGTCATATTCTCAGCAGCTTATATTATTTATAAAAATAAAAAGCTCAGTAATTATACATCCATACTTAATTGATACTATTTTTGAATGATGTTTCCCTCATTAAGACAAATAGACGTGAATGATGTATTTCATTTTAAGCCTCCTCTCTGTGCTACGGTGAAATCAAATATGTATAAATGTATAATATCATCTCAGGGCTCATTATTATTAGAAGTGAGCATGAGAGCTGTCTGTACAGCAGTTTTACATTTAATTAACCAGTATGAATTGTTCTCAGCGTTGTCATCTAATTATGCCTATGAAAAGCAAGTCTCACCACATGTATTCTCTCTTTATGTCTGCACAGCGTGTTTCTTCCTGGTAGAAATGGGCATTATTAAAACACCTGCCCTTTACTCATGGGCTCATCTTTCCTCTGCTTCAAGGATTATACACAGGTGAAGAGAGGAACAGGAGGAATGAAAAGCTTTGGGTTCCAAATCTGAGAAGGTTTAAGCAGATTCAAACTGACTGCATGCAATCACACCTGGGCGTGAGCTTGAGTGTAGCTCAGGGTCTCATCTCTGAACAGGCTTTCTAGACCACTGAGTGACTATGGGAAGAGAGTAAAGTTTCTGAAGGCTGAGTCATCGCAGCCATAGCAACGGCTAAGCACTGTCCATATCTGCAGTGACTCTGGATGTGCCAGCACATCATGTGGATATTTTGCTGATGCTGTATCTGACTTAGGAGATGGCGAATATCGGTGAACTTGACAGGAGTTAGAATCACCTAGGAAACTCTGGGCATTACTGGGAGAGAGTTTCTATCCTGGGTGAATAGGGGTGGGAAGACCAACCCTAAACGTGGACAACAACACTTCATGGACTGGGGTCCTAGGCTAAATAAAAAGGAAGAACCTAGGCAAGCACCATCATCCATCTCTTTCTGCAATTGACCAGCTGCCTCATGCTCCTAGAGCCATGCCTTTCCCAACGTGATGGACTGTTCCCTCCTACCGTGACTCATAACAAAAAGTTGCCCTTCTAAATTTCTTTTCAACAGGTATTTTGTCACAACAACAACAAACTAACTAATATATAGGGCTAAATACTAAATGGGCAGCATTCAGTTGTTAGACTATACTGGCTTTATTTATACTTAAAAAGTTAAAATTTGATGAAATTTATTACAGCACAGTATTTCAAAATAATAGTTTTTTCTCCTACTTTTTAAAAAATATGTTTGATTATTGATTATGTGTATGTATCTGTGTATGAGGAGGTCAGAGGGGCATCAGATCTTCAGAATACCAGTTATATATAGTTGTGAGCCTCTTGATGTGGATACAAAACCAGGTTATCTTCAAGAACAATACATGTTCTTTTTCTTGTTTAACTGATTTTTATTGAGTTCTACATTTTTCTCTGCTTCCCTCCCCTTCAACCCTCCCCCAAGGTCCCCATGCTCCCAATTTACTAAGGAGATCTTGTCTTTTTCTACTTCCCATGTAGATTAGATCTATGATGTCTCTCTTAGTGTCTTCATTGTTACATAAGTTCTCTGTGATTGTTTTCTTTTTGTGGGCTGGTTTTCTTTGCTTTATGTTTAAGAACCACTTATGAGTGAATACATATGATAATCTGGGTCTGGGTTAACTCACTCAGAATGATTTCTTCTAGTTCCATATGTTTGCCTGCAAAATTCAAGATGTCATTTTTTTTTCTGCTGTGTAGTACCCCATTGTGTAAATGTACCACATTTTCCTTATCCATTCATCGATCAAGGTGCATTTAGGTTGTTTCCAGGTTCTGGCTGACAAACAATGCTGCTATGAACATCTTTGAGCACATGTCCTTGTGGCACAATTGAGCATCGTTTGGATATATACCCAAAAGTGGTATTACTGGGTCTTGAGGTAGGTTGTTTCCTAATTTT
>LOEQ01004107.1:74472-105363 GCA_001685075.1 Bramus lutescens
CTGGGAAATGTATGCTGGCCTCCGAGCCCGGAAGTGCAGCCTTAGGGGTGGCTAAAGGAATTACACTAGGTAGTCCTCACTTCATCTTTTACAAAGGCCAAGAAATGTTAACTCATGGTGAAATCAGTGTGAAACCTGATGAAGATGAGAAGTCAATGAATAAACAAATGAATAAATAAATTCAGGAAGAAAGAAAGGGACTCACAAATGTTTAGGCTTGGAAACCATTTAGTAAGACACTCAGAAATACTGACTCTAGAGCCAGGCAATGTCATAGTCAGAATTTATAAAAACTGGCAGGTGGGGGGAGGGGCTGCTGGAGATTCTCTGAGAAACTGACTAGACCCAAGAGGCTTATTTCATGATAAACTTACCATCTTGTCTTTATTTTTTTCCTAAGATCTTACCTTTCTTTTTTGAAAACCCAGCAGATCACAGGATTAGATCTCATACTCCATCTAAACTCATCACTGGTAGCTCAAGGTTTCTAAAGGACCAAGCAGTCTTCTGCTTCAATCATAAGGAACTTAGATTTTGATAAGGCTTTATTAAAGGTTGAATTGATACAAGCCTGTTGTTTCTAGTATTCATTATTAATAAAACAGCATGCCAGGGAGGAAGAAAACAATAGCTGGATCTTTTCTGCTAGTTTATGTGCTTTACTAATGTTCAAATAAATTAATGTATGCAATATTTAGAGCCAAGAAAAATATCAAGAGGCTGGAGAGAGGCCTTAGCAGCTCAGAGAATTTCCTGTGCTAGCAGAGGATCTGAGTCAATTCCCAGTACCCACATCCAGCTCCCTTTTTTTGACCTCTGTGAGCAAAACACATGCATGTGCATGAGCACACATACACACACACATGCAGGTGCCTAAAAATAAAACATGAAAGTAAATATCTGGCATGTGTAAAGGATATTTAATCTTATTACTATTCAAGATATGTGTTTCTGCTCAACCACTTATTAAAATTGTTATCCTTATGATATTTTTGGATAATTAGGAGTTATTGTAAACCTGTAAAGAGTTCCCACATTTTTTCCATTGTTCAATTCTAATTACCTGCTCTACTTTCATCTTTGTAATCCTAACTCAATCAGGTCCTACTTGCCCTGCTCCCTGGATGAAAGGACTACATTTCTGCTGACTACATGCCATGGCCATAGGACCACTACTCAGAAGACTCCTGGGAGTGAAGCTGGAAAGAGATAGAATGCAAAGACAGACTTAAAAAGATGATCAAGCCCTGAAGCTTCAATGAGAACCCACCAAGGAAAGTAATACAATCTCCTAATAGTGCCACCCCCATGGGTCAGGCATTCAAACACTTGAACCTACGGGGGCTGTACCTATCCAAACCACCACACTATCTTACCTTCTATTAAATTAGGATATTTAAATTACCCAATGAATTTAATAACTGACTTTCAAAATCTCACATAATCCACAATTATTTATACAGTCACTGCCACTGTGGTTATATGAAGTATTTTCTCTAATTTAAGCAGCTACATCTGTATGTAAGGTTTCATGTTCTTTTAGGGCAAAGTTCCTCTGATGATAAAACTAGATTTTAATTAAATGAAGCTGTCTTTAAAGATATTGAAAACAAAATGAACTATTTTATAAAGAATAAAGAGCTGGAAGGTGGTGGCACACACCTTTAATCCCAACAGTTGGGAAGCAGATGCACATGGATCTCTGGGTTCAAGGCTAGCCTGGTCTACAGACAGAGAGGCAGCTGGGGTTACACAGAGAAATCCTGTTTCAAAAACATGTTGAATTTCAAGGACAGATTACAATGCAAATACTTTTTAAAAAACATAAATGTTTATTACTCTTTTTTTGAAATAGAATTTCTTCTCTAGGTGCTAGAGTGAAACCTGAAGAACAGTTTCTAGTGTGAACTAGCAGTGTTCAGTGGCTCTGCGTGTAGGCCATACCTGGACCAGGTTATTTCTAGAAACACTAGACTGCAAAATGTCATGCAGAATGAGAATGTCAGAGGCGCGAGGAGGAAAGTCCGTCAGTAAAATGTTGGTAAAATGCCTAACTGTTCTTATATTCTCTGCTTGATGTAGACCACAGCCCTGTCATGGGGGACAGTTTAGAATACCTGTTTTATAGATGGGAAGAGTCAAATTTGGATAAAGTTATCAACATTGGAATATTGTGTGGGGTGCTGCAGTGCATCATGGGGGGAACATTTCAGGGGGAGCAGCTTGAGGCTGTGGCAGTCCAATGTGAGACAGTGGGTTATATCATACCAGTGATCAGGAAGCAGGGGAGACTGTGGGCTAGAACTTAGGATGGCATATAATGACCTAAAGGACTGCCTCTTTACAGGTAACTTCCTGCAGCCAGAGTCTACCTCCTCAAGGCAGACTTCATTCCTTCTGCAACCATGCCAAGTAGTCCTACAAACTGGAGACCAAATGTTAAAGGAAGGCTTGAGTCTATAGTAGACTTTCTGCTTCCAAACCCAGCAGGAGGAAGGTGACTTCATCTGTCTTATGAATTCATGAAATCAGACACTTTGACTTCTCAAGTGTTGTTCATTATTGTGCAAACAACACAAAATCAATTATGCAAAAATCACTCCCTAATTCAATTGTTTCGTTACTAAATCAGGCTGGCTTAATTTCCCTCATCTCAAAACAGCCGCATAAATTAGTATAGTCTTATTATAATTACACATTTGCCTCATAATGAAAGCAGAAGTTGTAAAAGAGAAAAAAATAAATATCACATCACTTAGGTATTTTGAACGTGAAATGAATTGGTTACTGAAGCACTGACAAGCAAAACTCGGGATTTTCTCCCCTGTAAATTGTTCCCATTGTAGCACTGGGTTTTAATTTGAATTTAGAATAGGCTCATTTAGATAATATAATTGTTATTAATCTCACAAAATTGCTATTTTTAGTTAGTTGAAAAAGTAAAATAAATTAGATCAGTCTTCAAGAGGTTTTGTTACAAAAAAAAATTAGTCTCATTTGGCAAAGGTTAATCCTCCATTGTACAATACTGAAGTTTGAGAAGACAATGAGCTAATACAACACACAATTTATCTACTATTGTCATAGGACTATTTAAAAACAGAATGATGGAGTTTTTCAATGGTGACTGCATTATAAAACTTACATATGAGAATCTGTGTGGGGGAATGTGAGGCCTTGTGGCATCATTTGCAAGCTGCTATTAAAGGGCTTGTTTTACTGGACAATGAAGAGGGAACAATTGAACGTGCCTTTTGAATTGTGATTTCTTCTGGAATATGCCCAAACATTACACATTTGGAACATATATACAGACATGTGTAAATATATTTGATTGCTAGGAGTTGATTTTTATATAGTTTTGTGTTGTAGTCATTTTTGTCAGGGATGAACATATTAAATCATTTAGATATTTTCTTTCCAAATAATCAGTTTTGGGAAGTTTAATTAGTTATTTGTTTATTTGATTTTTTATATATATACATATACTTTTAGATTTTCATAAAACATGAATTGATCATATTTGTCTCCCTCCCCCAGCTCTCCCCAGATCCATTCCTCTTTTTCTACCTTTCCAAACTTGCATTTCCCCACAGGCATCAAGGTAAATTTTTACAGCTCAAATACTCTTGGATGTTCTTTGTAATATGAAAGGCTATTGTTTATCTTTTGCCTGGTTTAAAAGAAACCCAACAGATACAGAAGATCACAAATGAATTCATATGTTAAAGTTTCCACATGCCTCTGGCCATTCTTCTCTCAAACTGATCTGATGAGCCAAGGGGTGTGCGATTCCTTGTATGTATGTGTATATTCAGTAATCATAGTCTGTACAGCCTTTTGTCCCTGGGGCCAGAAAGAAGGTTCATGTAGAAACTCACAGATTTCTCTTCAGAATGCATTCCCATCTATTCACCAGAAATGTAAGTCACTACAAGTTTCTGCTGAAAGAAGAGTAATTGCCTTGCAGAGAATAAAGCAGCCAAGCACAAGCAGAGAAATACATAAGCAAGCCCTAGCCCGGAGATGTGGTGTCAGGGAAGACAGAAGCCCAGTGCAGAGTACAAAGCATCATGAAACTCAGACTTGCTTTGGACCCACCTCTCTTTGTCTCCATATGCAGTAAGACCATTCCAGGACATTCTGCATTAGTTTACAGCAAACTCAGTGTTCTCTGCTTTTTGTTCCTGGGGACTTATAAGCCTTCAATGAAGGCAATGGGCAAGTTGATTGAACGTAAACAAATATCTATACTAGTAAGTCCAAGTTGACAGTATTTAACATCAAAGAAAAATGAGAAAGGAGTAAAGAATATTGTCTCCTTCCTAAAACTAAGGTTGCATGAGAAGAAAATATTGAAGAAAAGATAATATTGTTTTTGTTAACAAAGCAACAATGATAAATTTAGGGGCTATCAACAAATAAGAAAGGCCATCTAAGTAAGGAACATTTGAAGTTCTAGAACCAACTGCATGCAGGAGTGAATACAAACTCTGTGTTAGGAGATAGCAAAATATACAGCTCACGGTGTTACAAATAAAGTTTTATTGTTAACAGCATGGTTGTTTATTTGCATATCACCAGTGGTTCCTTTGGTACTGTGACTGAAAAGTTTAGTAACTTTGCATCTGAGAGTGTATGGATTATGAGTCCTGAAACACAAGTTATCTGGCCTTATATAGAAAAGGCATGAGGGGCTGGAGTGGAGATTCAGCGTTTAAAAGCACACTGCTCTTGCAGGAAACAGGAGTTCTGCTCCCAACACTCACATCACTGCAATTTTAGTTCCAGGGGATCCAGTGCATTTTTTCTGGCCTTTATGAACACTGCATGCACATGCACAGTCCCCCTTATGTACACATACTTAAAAATTAAATATTAGAGGTTGCAGGGATGTCTCAGTGAAATTAAATATTAGAGGTTGTGGAGATGGCTTAGTGGTTAGGAGCACTGTTGCTCTTACGGAAGATCTGAGTTCAGCTCTTAGTACCTACATGGTAGCTCACAACTGTTTGGAATTCCAATACTAGTGGATGTGATGCTCTTTGATCTCCTTGGGCACCAGGCATGCACACGGTGCACATGCATACATACAGGAAAAATATTCACACACAAAGAAAAATAGGTTCACTTATTTAAAATACTAATACTAGTAATAATTAGAATAAGAACTATTCTATATTTCCTAAGTTTTTGTTTGTCTGTTTTTTCTGGTTTTTGTAGTTGTTATGAGATTCCATTATTTCAGGCTAGCTTCACACTCCAGGGCTCCAGTGATCTTCAGTCTACCAAACCAGTAGGACTACAGGTATGACCAATTGTATATTGTATAAATAAATTTTAGTGACTATAATAATTGACATATTTTCATTATTTTGCTTAGTTTGTCAAATTCCTAAAACTATTTAATTCTGAGCATTTTCTTTCTCTAATATTTGATAAATAGAAAATACTTACAAACATGTTAAATGTCAATTGAGCAGAAAAGTCATAAATATTCAACCACTTATTCCATAATGGCGGTTCTCAACCTTTCTAATGCTGAGACCCTTTAATACAGTTCCTCCTGTTTTAGTGATCCTTAGCATAAAATTATTTTCATTGCTACTTCATAACAGTAATTTTGCTACTGTTCTGGATCATAATGTAAATATCTGTGTTTTCTGATGGTCTTAGGCAACCCTTGTGAAAGGATTGTTCAACCCCAAACAAGGTGTAACCCACAGGTAGAGAACTACTGCCTTCATAGGTTGTAGCCCTGCTTCCCCATTCCTCAAAAGGCATTTGCAGAAAGGTTCTTTCCACCAAAGCTGAAGAAAAGTCTGACCCATGGAAATTCCTAGTCCATACGGGTGTTCATATAAAAAAAAAAGGAGATATTTCAGAATGGTTAAGGTCAAAAACACCAATGATAGCTTATGCTGGAGAGGATGTGGAATAAGGGTACACTCATCCATTGCTGGTGGGAATGCAAATTGTACAATCACCTTGAAAATGAGTAAGGGGGTTTCTCAGAAAGTTGGGAATCAACATACCTCAGGATCCAGCAATACTACTCTTTGGAATATACCCAAAATATGCTCAATCATATTTCAAAAACATTTGTTCAACTATGTTCATAGCAGCATTATTTGTAATAGCCAGAACCTGGAAACAACCTAGATGCCTCTCAACCAAGAATGGATAAAGAAAATGTGGCACATTTACACATTAGAGTACTATTCAGTGGTAAAAAACGATATCTTGAATTTTACATGCAAATGGATGGAATTAGAAAACACTATCCTGAGTGAGATAACCCAGACCCAAAAATATGAATGTGATATGTACTCACTCATAAGTGGATATTAGCTATAAATAAAGGACATTGAGCCTATAGTTCATGATCCTAGAGAAGCTAAGCAATAAAGAAAAACATATATAGATCCACCTGAAAATCGGAAACAGACAAGATCGCCTGACAAAATTGGGAGCATAGGGGTGGGAGGAGAAGGGAGGGTTGAAGGGGAAGAAGAGGGTTGAGGAGAACTTGAGGGAGTAGGATAGTAATGATGGAGGAAGGACAGAGATGAGAGCAAGGAAAGAGATATCTTGACTGAGGGGACCATTATAGGATTAGCAGAAACCTGGCTCTAGAGAAATCTCTAAGAATCCACAGGGATGACCCCAGCTAAGACCCTAAGCAATAGAGGAGAGGGGGCCCAATCTTGACTTGCCTTGTAGTCAGACTGATGAATATCTTATATATCACCATAGAACCTTCATGCAGCAACTGATGGAACTAGAGGCAGAAATACACATAGGAGCCCTGGACTGAGTTCCCAAGGTCCAGTTGAAGAGTGGGAGGAGTGAGAATATGAGTAATGAGGTCAAGACCATGATGGGTTCACCCACTGAAACAGTCTACTTGAACTAATGGGAGCTCACCAACTCCAGCCAGACTGGGAAGGAACAAGTGTGGGACCAAACTAGTCCCTTTGAATATGGCTGACAGTTGTGTGGCTGGGATAAACTGAGGGACCACTGGCAGTGGCACCAGGATTTATCCTCACTGCATGTACTGGCTTTTGGGGATCCTATTCTGAAACCTACATATGGAACGAGTCGGATCTATATCATCCTTCCCGGATGGATCTTCCACAAAGCAATGTACCTTACCCTCTCTGCAGATTGGATGGGGGTGGGATGGGAGGGAGTGTGGAGGGAATGGGAGGAGGAAGGGAGTGGGAACTTGGATTGGTACTTTTTAAAAATCTAGTAAAAAAGAGACATTTGAGCACACAGCCATCCTCTGAAGTTATATATACCCACATGCAGAAGTGTGTATCTATAATTCCAATGCAATGATAAGATGGGGAAGAAACTGGAGTACCTACAGAAGATTGAGGGAAAATAAAGAACTTAGTCCATTATATTTCATAAGAATATATTTGCCTTTTTGTACATATGTATAGACACACTCACACCTGGATAAGTAAATATATAAATATACACATTAATAATTTACATATTATCATTCTTTTCTGAATACTGTTCTTTTACCTTCTCAATATATCATGTTACCAAGAATAAAACCCATCACACTTTATCATATGTGTATTTTGAATTTGTTTAGGCATAAGTTTGGAAAAAAACACTGCTATCCTTGGTGACTTGGTAAGCATGTTGTTTAAGACAGAAAACCTCTTCTTTTTGGCTATTATTCAATAACTTTATTGCCCTGATTTATTTTCTGTTTCATTTGTTAATGAAGACAAAGACATCAGATAACAAACAGAAAATCCTTAACCATGGCATATTTAATTTATGCAACATGATAAAATGTGATAAACATGAAAAATAATGGGCCAGCTGAATAGAAAAAATACCCTTGGAAATGAAAGTATTTGATTATTAAAAAATATTATTTAGAAAAAGAGAAACTTGGTGTTGGTGAAGCACACTTATCCCAGCACTTGAAAGCCTAGGTAAAGAGAGAGCTGGAAGTTCAAAGACAACCTGTGCTACATAAGGACACTTTATTAGAAGAAAGGAAGACTGAGGAAGAAAAGAAAGAGGGAAAGAAGAGGAAGAAAAAGGAGAAAAGTAGAAAGAAGGGGAGGGGAAGAAAAATACGACAGAAGAGGAGGAAGTGGAAGATGTAAGGAAGCCTGTGCTAAGCAAGTGAAATGACAAAGAAGTCTGAATCAAAAGGATGCCTGAGAGAATCTGGAAGGATGCGGCTTCAGGTCTGGAATTTGACTTGTGGCCTGCTCAAGAACACAGGTAGACGAGCCAGGCAGGACCGCAAGACTCTGGCTGACACTGATGCTCTTTGTAATCGCAGGCTGTATGTAAGCAATCTGTATTTTTTAAAAAGTCAATTTACGCTGGGCAGTGGAGGCACAGGCCTTTAACCTCAGCACTCCGGAGGCAGAAGCAGGAGGATCTTTGTGAGTTTGAGGCCAGCCTGGTCTACAGAGTGAGCTCCAAGACAGGTTTCAAAGCTACACAGAGAAATCTTGTCTTGAAAAACCAAATAAATAAATAAATAAAAACTTTAAAAAGTTAAAATAAAAAATAAAAAGTCAGCTTACAAGCCGGGCGGTGGTGTCCCATGCTGTAAACCCTAACACTCAGAAGGGAAGAATCTAGGGCACTGTGTTTCGGAAGTGGCAGTGACTTGATTCTAAATCCCATCACCCATTAGTGATCATCAGTTGTAGATGCTCAGCCTCACTTCTCTCACAAGAAATAAACTATAAAAAATAAAGACAACTTTCTATTGAGAATAATCAGGTGTGAGTATCCTTCTGCAACTCACTGCTGTGTAAACGTTTCTTGCTCAATTCTTAGAAAAGTAGGGGGCTGGGTGAAACTAGCCACAGAATTAAGATATAATTAAATAGTGGAGACCATAAGAACATTTAAAAAATGAAACGGGCTGCTTCTGACTATCACTTCGGGACTAATCATTCCTGGACCACTTTATCCTTTTTTCCTCATTTTGTTTTTTTATTTTGAAATTTTAGTTGTTTCTGGTTCTGTGTACACATTTGTGCAGTACCCATGGAGACCAGAAGAGGGCATCGGACATACGCACATGTTCACGCATGTAGGCATGTACACACGTGCGCGTGCACACACACACACAACCGCCCTACACAACACCCTTGTTAGAATACAGGCTGTAGCTAGCCAACTCACTTGGATACTAGGAATCAAAGTTAGTTCCTCTGAAGGGTCCATATTTGGTCCTAATTTCTGAGCCATCTCTCCAGTCCTTGACTTTTTTACTCATTTTTGAAGAGTTGTTTTCTACTTCAAACATAAAACCTAGAAAAATATTCATCCTGGTTTATAACGGATACACTTTGTAAAATGAATTGGGCTAGGTTAGAATACAATAAAGTCAAAATTAATTTGAATGTAGGAAAATGCATGGACAGAAGCTTACTGTGTGACTTTCCATGCAGCTTGTGTCCCAGTCAGTAGGTAGGCCATCAGAAGGGAGATGCTAATGAAGAGGGAGGGAGCAGAGCCTGCACTGCTAGCAGGGTAAAGAAACTCAGTAGGTAATGCAAAGTCAAGGACCCTCCCTCAGTCCTGCGCTCCCCTAGCTCTCCAGGAATTCATCTCAGATGAACTTCACAGTGCTAATGGCAACCAGGTTGTCCATGCAGACCCAGATTCCACATAAACTCTCTTCTGCTAGTGCACCCACATGTCCTCAAATAAAGAACAAGGATTCTCCTGCAGGAAGGCCTTTTTTATTTCATGCTAGGATGGTGTTCAGAATTATGAAACTACAGAATGTGTTGTTTAACAAAATTATTAATCACCCATTATTTCATCCAAAATGTCAATTTCTAACACATTCTACAATGCCAAGCTTTTAAATTCCAGCATTAAGCAAACAGAAGGTCATATTTTTCCAGATGGTCTCCCCGTATGACTACTGTCATATGCACGGTAGCCATTGGGAATATCATCCTAAAAGCTATAACTTTTGGGTAGTCATCTTTGTTTGGGTCACATGCCTCCTATAAGAATTTGAGACCAGGTATCATGGACTTTTTCAACCTTGTTTGTATGGAAAAAAACAGTTTATTAGCTGTCTCAGATATTCAAGAATACTGCAGGAATTATATTGCTTGTTCACCTGCCACCCACTGCCCAACTGCACATTTGGTTCCGACTCTTCTCCAGCGGATAATCATCAGAGACCTCATGAGCTAGCTTCTCTCAGGTCCATCTTCTGTTGCCTCATTTGTTTGCCAAGAGACAAATCTGTTCTGGAATTCAAAGATGGGTAAATATATTATAAAATAGTTAGTAAGTATAAATTAAACAAACATGAGAGAGCATGATGAGACTGTGGTGGGAGTTTGGATCGCTCCATGAGCATCATAACATTAATGAGAATGGGCCACTTGTAAGAGCCTCAACACCAGGAGACACCATCTCCAGGAGCACATGCACAGCCTCCATTTATGGAATGGAAAATACTACCTTCACATGCATTTTAGACAATAGCTCCACCACTGAGTAGCATCTTAACTCCTGAAACGGTTTTCACAGTCATTTAATGTCTGGAGGAGATGTGGTTGGTGGAATATCCCAGAGTCTGCACTTCCTGTGAGCATAGAAAGGGGATCCAAACACAAGTCCTCATGCATATGCAGCAAGCCTGTGGCTGACTGAACCACCTCCCTAGCTTGGGTTTCTTTGTTGTTTGTTATATTTTCACTTTACAAGGTAATGGTTTTTATAAAGATGTTTTCACACAGCTAAAACATGTGATGTGTACAGAGCTGAAACTCTAGTACAAGAATTCATCAGATTCCAAGAGTGAGGAGGGAAGTTGCTGGCACACATACTGTGAGGATGCCTCACAGCCTGGTATCTAAAGGACTATCTTGTGTGATGGGACAATTGATCCTTATGTATCCAGTAGGTTCTGTCACATGATCTCTGTTATACCATGGTTCATCCATGTTCAGAATGACTTCTATTCTAAATTGTGTGTGTGTGTGTATGTGTGTGTAAAATAGTTCCTCATTTAGGTTTTAATTCCTTTCCCTAAGGATCTCTTTGCCTTTTAATTACTATGGAAAAGAGTTTCTATATACTAAATAGAATGGGATTTCACATTATAAAGCTATCTTCATTAGTATCTTGTCTTATTGTACCTTTCAACTGCTCCCTCCTTTGAACTTCCATACAGGTTCTCTCTGGAGTTTCATTCTCGGTAGATATTTTCCTTCATCCTCGGTCACTCCTGTCACACTTTCTCACACTGTGAGGTTTCTCCTGGGAACATGGGGCTCTTTCTCCAGGTTCACTGTTGACACTGTACCATTATCCATGGTGCTGCAGCACCATCAACTTGCAAATGGCACCACAATTTTAACCTCCTCCACAAGCCAATTAACTGAGCTGTAGGGTCCTAAATACAACCACTTCTTCTGCATTCACAGTTGGTCATATGACAGAAGCCACCCATTCTTAATGCGCAAATAGATTTGGTTTTAGTTTTACTCCTAAACATGCATCTTGGTCTGAATTTTCTTTGCAGCTGGCTCCCCAATGCCTCAGGCATCTCCAGGCAGAGCTGGAGCAGCTGCTTGGGATTCATCCCTTTGCTGGCTCCATGCATCACATGTCTCATGTAGAAGTCTTCCTTTTAATAGTCTCCTCAAAGCTCTTCCTTCATGTCAGTTGCACTATCTGCTCCTTCTCAGAGAGGATTTGTTTGGATCAACACAACACGATTCTCCTTGCTCAGCTACCGGATGTTACTGCGACAGCATCAAACTATTCTCTGTACCACTGTGGAAGCACCTCCAACTTCACGAATGCGCCTATAAGAGGAAGCAGCCAGAAGCTAATGTTATCACTGGCCTGAACTCTTAAAATCACATATCTTCCTGGAAGTCTCCTGTTAAATGAAAATGAATGAAGGAAAGTGAATTTCAGCTGTGTCCACATCTTCCTTCTTACTGCCTAAAAACACAAACGCATCTCTGAGATATAGTCACATTTATTACATTTATTTTCTCCCATAGTTAGAATACAAGATCCAGGGCTTACAAGATAGCTCAGTGGATGGAGACACCTGCTGCCAAGCCTGACAACCTGAACTCAAGCCCAGGGCCTACCTTGTGGAAAGAAGCAGGTGCTGGAAATTGTTCTCTGACTCCCACGAGAGCACCATGCCATAATTCATAGAGAGAGAGAGAGAGAGAGAGAGAGAGAGAGAGAGAGCCTCTCTCTCTCTTCTGTCTCTCTTACACACAATAATTAAATAAAATAAAAATAATAAATTATAAAAGAATGTAAAATCTAAAGTTGTAGGGACAATTCTGTCTTTCACTATTTAAGAAGCATGTATAAAATATCTCAATACATATTAAATACAAAAATATTTTGTAAAAATAAAAGTAAAGAAGCATAAGAAGGAAAGATTTGCTTAGATTTAAAATAAAATAGATGCTTTTTCTCAGAGTAAACAGGACAGTTATTGTAAATAAATGACTAACACTAACCATGGATTATGCCATATCCCATCAGTAACATCTGTATGGTAGAAATAAAATACATTTCAAATACCAAATCATCATTACAATCACATCATCTACCTGGACAAAGCATATTTCTCAGCATGTATTAAGTCTTAGGCAAAGAATGCATAGTTAGAATCTAACAGGGTCTAATTATTTAATGCAAAGTCTAATTCAGATGACAGTGTTAAGCATGTCCTCCACCACATTATACAGGCTGCTGGAAATGGTGCAGAAATGTTGTCTTTAAATATTTACATGTGGAAAGAGATTAGAAAAGTAACAATGGGAAAAGCTTTCTACTTATACATTATAAATTTTTCAAAATTTCCAATATTTACTCTAGTAAATATTATAGTAATGTTCAAAATTATAAGAACCTAAAAAGAATAAATAAAACAAATAAATTAAAATGGATAGAGACCTAAGACCAAAAAATCTTTTTCATTGAAACAATTGGAAGACATTCTTGAAGGGGTGTGTGTGTGTGTGTGTGTGTGTGTGTGTGTATACATGTATAAAAGACAGAACGGAAGTCAGAGGTTCTCCTCAGATGTTTTCTTCCACAGTTCCACCTTATATATTGAGGGAAATCTTCTTTAAAGCCAGGACACACAGAGTTGAGTAGTCTAGGTAGCAAGCTTGCTTTTCTGGATCCCTTTCTTCACCTCCCATAAACTGGGATTACAGACTGACCATCATGCCCTCCCAATATTTACATAAGTTCCACCAGTTCATGGACAATCAATAATCAAATAAACAATGAGCATGCTCTCAGGGCACTTGTGATATGAATCATAAAACAATGAAACCATGCACAAAAAAGTACGTAGATACATACAAGCACATTTATATTCTACATGACAGAAGCTAACTGGGGTAGAACCAGCCATGTCTGCCCTTTCTTTTGGTCACTTATCTATGTCTGTCTGTTGATAAAACAGTAACATGGAGATCTTTAAAGTTGCAGAGCTGGTGATGGACATCAGACTTGACTTAGAGCAAGTACCATCTCATCTCCCAGGTGTCCAAGTCTGTCATCTACTTGGAAAAGGTCCAAGGTGAAACCCTGGGTCAGAATGACAAAGCCACAAATGGAACATCCAGCTTCTAAATCAATTCATGAACAAGTGATTCATAGGCAATTGGACTTTCTGTGACTGCAAAAAAAAATTGCTTTTGTTTCTTTAAGCTATAAAAATTTTAAGGTTGTGATGGTTAGATGTTGTTGTGGTTTGTATTATTTTCCCACAAATAAACTTAGGAAAGATAACCTGTCACTTTGGTACTGACTTTGAAGAACATTCACAATATTCTAGCACTTGATAAAATATTAAGTTCAGAGCAGTGTGCTACTATGACTCTATTTGAAGGTACATAGGTACAAACACATGTGCTTTAATTTTATGAATAAACATATATACACAGAGATATAAAATTAATCTATGGCAAGTCAAAAGAGATTGTATGAAGTAATGATTAGTTTCAATTTGTCTTAATTTGTCAGTGTCAAAATAGATACACAGAAGCATATGTTTGACTTTTGAAAAGTAAATCATGTTTTAAACAACTTTGGATAACACTCTTCATGTTTATTCTGTTTGAATTTATATTTAGTGCCAAGCAAACTGGTGAGGTTAGAAATGATTCATTCATAATTTGACAGCATTATCAGAACCTAGGACCTAGGGCTTGAAAATAACCAAGGGATTAGGATGTAATTCATTGGCCTCCAAACCAGTATTAGATTATAGAGTGATTCCCATGTGAATAGTAGAAGGGATCAATTTGGGAGCGAATGGTGACAACAATGTCTGTGAGAATGTCAGTGGATTTCAATGCCTCTGAGATATGAGTTTAGTTAATAAACAGACAACATGTCTCACGTTCTGGAGGGTGAAACGCCCAAGATCAAGGCACCAGCACCTGGGAGGGACAGATGCACACTAAGTCCATTCACCCAATTGTCCTCCTAGTACAATCCTTACGTGCACCCTGTTTCTGGCTGTTGTGTCCTGCTGCTCTGGAGGACTAAGCTTTCTCTGGATGCTCACTTCCATATATCCTTTCATGTTCAACATTAACTAGGCTTCCCAGCCTGTGGAAGTCTTCAGAGTTGTAAGAAGGGATGCCTCTGCCACTATCTAGTTGTCCTCACTTGACAGATGGTGCAGAGGAGGAACATCAAGTCCTGCACAAAGCCCCTTCCAGAATAATGTTGGTATCGTTTGTGGGGATGGAGAACTCTTAACCATGACATCCTGGAAGCCTGATTCCTTTCAATAATACCTAAGTAGCTTTTAAATTCACTGTCCAGATTTGCAATGAGATAGAGCCAAACCCCAACACGTGTTTTCTATAATTCCAAATGAGATTGAGTCCTGTGTCCTCAGGTATAGCTTGCTTACTCAGTTCATTAAGAACATTTTCTTTCTAGGACCACCTTCCAGTCTAAGAGATGCTCATAGTGACTACATGTTTACTGTAACTAAAGAGACTATCTAATCTAAATGTTATAGATAACTTTATGTCATATACAATTTACCAAGACCAGGATTTTAACTTCTGAAACCTTGTTTTCCTTAATACTTCACCCCTTCAGTAACATCTACATAACACAAACTAAAGACACCAGGCAGTCATGCAAGAATTATCAAAAGCAGTTAAGCATGTGAAATTTTCCACTTGAAAAACTTCAGATCATAATTATTTATGCGGGTAGTAGCTTTAAGGCATGGCCTTTGAGGTCAAAGTGTCTAAAAGTATATTAATGTCCCAGGATGCACATGCTTGTTCAATTACAAGGTAACACGATTAGATTTCATGCCTGTTTGTAGAAATAGACATTTGGATGGATGGATTTTTCTCTGAAAGCTCAAAAAGTTGAAAGCTAAATGTTCAAAGAGAACTGAGTTCTTCTTATGTAGTCCTCATAATGCCATTTTCACTTCTTGAAATCATTTCTAAGAGAGAACTCAAGAGTGGTCATGTGTTGTGGCTTCTCAGTAGAGTGATTTAATGGATATTTGTCCTACGTAAAAGAGTGATTTACTCTATATAGTATTCATTAAAATACTAACTATGCTGGAAAAACTTGGGCTTTGATGGATTTATGTAAAACTGGTATTGCAATCATTGTTGGGACTATAAAGACAAGTGCTCCAAAGTCAGCTAAAACTTATGAGGCCACAATTGTAGATAATTGTAGATAAGCCACATGGGGAATGAAGACTGGAACAGTTCAATCATTGTGTATAGACCGAATTTTATATCTTATATTACTCAACAAATGGAATTACTGAATGTGACAGGTGAAAACCATTGAACTGTTAAGCAGGCATTGGGTATAGCTAATGGAATCAGACTCCTTTGAAACGGCATAAACTTTGAAATGTAAGTCTACCAAGGAGTTCTTGTATGTCCAAAGTCAACATCAATTTCTACTAAGGAGAAGCAATTTGTCTTCTAAAGCAAGTGTCAACTCTAAAGGTGGCAGACAAATTTTCTCTTTCCAAATGATGATTCTTCTGATCTTGGAAAATAAAGCAAGAAATTTCTTTGCTTGGTGTTGTACTTCACAGACATATTCTCTAAATTTTGCTGGAACTTCAAAGGATATTTGCTGATTCAATGGGGCAGGCATGTTTGTCTCTCATCTACTGACAACAAGTGTCTTCCTGTTGATTCTCCCGCAACTTCACCTGCTTTTAAGAAGCGACAGGTTCCATGATTAACAGCTTCAGCTGGTCCTGCTTCACTGTTGTCAGCTGCCTTATCTCATTGACGCAGAAGACACTTTAGAAAATCAGAGAACTCTGGACTCCATTTGAGTGGTGGCCAGAGGCCTTACAGTTTTCTAAGCCTCTTTCCTGTAACCCGAAGGAGTGTTTTCAGTCCCCGAATCACCACCACGCTTCTGCTTCTCTCAGTTCTGCAGCTGTCTTTAGATGATGTTTTTTTTTCTCATGTTGAACTTCACGCACAAGAACAAAACTTCATTCTCATCACAGAATTTCTCCAAGCCCTATTATGTTTTATCGGTGACGCCCCTGACTCTGTTGACCGTAATCTCCTCTTCTTTATTGCTGCCGCTGATCCTGTCTATTGGTATCATTATTTTAAGCAGCTTCCTTGTTGCATGTTCTTTGAGGTGGGGTCCCCTACTGCTTCAATCTATGCCTACTGTGGAGGTGAGTCCTCATGCTTTAATGTCTTTGTCATAAACTGATGGTTACCAGATGCCTACTTCTCTTCCAGTTGCAGAAGAAACCCAAATTTTCAAGCCATTTATTTTTTAAACTGGAAATCAACTTAAATGGTGAGTTACTAAAGGACACTGCTGGCCTCAGAGTCCCTCAGAGAGGAAGGAAAGGTTAATAATCACAGTGTGTCAGCATGCAAACTAGAATTATTCATGGAAGTCTTCAGGACAGTTCTAGAATATGCAGAGTCTATGATCTTAGGGTATCTCTGACTAGTTTACTTCTTGGCACAGTTGGCCAATTATTGTGGTTTGAATGTGAATTTTCTAAGCTCGTTTGTTTGAGCACTGGGTCCCTTGCTAGTAGTACTGTTTGGGTTCCTATGGAATTGTTAGGAGGTTGAGTCATGCTAGAGGAAGTAGGTCACCAGGGTCAAATAGCCTGGCAGTGCTTCCTTTACACCTGCTTTCTTACTTTAGACACAATATGACCAACAACTTCTTACTCAGCCACATGTTTCCCACCAAAATGAACTGTATCCTTTTGAATTGGAAGGGAAAATAAACACCTCCGGGGAATGGAAAGATGTAATAGAGCTTAAGAGCTGGCTGCTCTTCTAGAGAACCCCCAATTCCCAGCAAGCACATGGTAGCTAATACCAATCGGAAACTCCATTTCCATGGGATCCAGTGCCTTCTTCTGGCCTATGCAGGCAATAGACATTTTGTACAAATGATGCAGCAGACACACATGCAGGCAAAACACACACTCACACCCACACACTTCATATATGCATATATGTATATATGAAAAATGTCGTATAAAGGAAGTATTTAAGAATAAATAAAAGTTAACACTTCCTCCCTTAAGGTTCTTCCTGTCAGCTGTTTGTCAGAGTGATGAACAAAGCAGCTGACACAGCTGTGGTGGGGGCACTGGGATAGGACTCACTACACCATAGCTGTTGGCCTGGGACATGAAGGTCACAATCATACTTCAACTTCAGGGGATTTTTTCCATGGTCTACATGAGGAGACAAACCCATATAGAAGAGCCTCTGGTAAGGGCATAGCATTGCACAAAAGAAGTATAAATATAAAGATAATATGAAAGGATTAAGGTATGTAATATGGTTTGAATATGAAATGTCACTCACAGGCTCATGTGTTTGAGCACTGGTGCCCAACTGGTGGCACTGCTTTGGGAGGCTGTGGAACCTTAGGGGCATGGTGTCTAGTTGGCAGACATAGGACACAGAGGCTGCTTTTGAGGTTTATAATATGGCTCTGCTACCTGCATCTTGAACCTATAAAATGTGAGATGCTGCATTCACAAATGTCTGCTGCCCCAGACCAAGCCTTTCCACCATGCCTTTCCCTGCCATGATCGACCATATTCCATGAAACCATGAGTCAAACTTGTTCTTCCTCTGTTGAGCTGCTCCTGTGAGATATTTATTCATAGCAAAGAACAAAGTAATTAGTACTATAAGTATACTTAGTCTCTCTTAGAGTACCTTGTTCTTGAGAGCTTATAGACATTGATGAGAGGCTCGCAGGGTAAGGGCAACCAATGCCAAGATGAGCTGAGTTTGATCTCTGGTAGAAACAGAGAATTGATTCCCACAAATTGCCTTCTGATATCTACACATGCACCATGGCACATATGCACAATAAATGTAAAAAATAAAACTACTATTGCTATTTTTTGCTTGTTGATTTGGACTATATTTTTTAAATTATATATATTTACTCAGTCTTTTAATACTTATATTTCTGAACTTTTCAAGCTTATTAATTCCAACACAAGAGAGTGAAATTTTTAGTTCATAGTTTTTACTACCTATTCCTATCCTGATTAAACTGAATTTACTTAGCATGTGATTTCCAATTGAATATAGATAAAGAAACACTGATTAAAATCAACCATAGATTGAAATGACATTTTTAGCTCTATAGGTAAGAAATTACAATTAATTATATCTGCCCTTTAAGATCCAATGGGAAACTGGAGCTTTTATACACTAATATTTTTTTAATTAACTTTAAAATAGAAATGGTATACTATTCTTTGGGGCAATGCTTGCACACAATGGCATATTAATTAAAAATAGATTACTATGAGTTTCCTTTGGAAGAACAAGTGATATTAAAGCTTAATATAGTATTAGTTTACCATAATTAAAATTCTTACTTTTTATCTTGCCAACAACAACATTATTGTGTATATATGTACATACTTTTTCGTTGTCCCTTAATAAAATTACAGTTGAGTTTGAGAAGAGAATTTTCTGTTTCTTCTGTCATTGAGGGAAGGCAGGAAATGTCATCTCAAAATCTGATATTCTGGTATTTTAATCCTATGAAGTTACAAGAGTTTAGTGATCAGCATGCTGAAAAAGAATCTTCTCTTACATCTCTTTGTTTGTTTAAGTTTGGGGAATACCGTAGATGATAACTATTACTTCTGTCTCAGTTGTGGTTCAGACAAAAAATGGGTCTGTGTTGAAGACTTGGTCCCCACTACAATCAATGTTCAGAGGTGAGTCTCTGGGGAAGTAAAGGGATCATGAGGGGTTTGAGCTAAATAATGGATTAGTTCCCTAAGGTATTCATTATGGGGAACTTATAAAACATAGAACTCGGGCTTGGAAATACATAGTTGACTGGGGTGGGGTGGGGAGATTGAGTCCTCAGAACAGCCCATGGGTTGTCAATGACTTTACTCTTAATACTGAATGACGTGTGACAAGAATGCCTCTGGAAAACAGTTTTGTTTGATTTTTAATTCTTGAAAATTTTACTAATATATACAGTATATCTTGGAGGATGGCCCCACTCCTCTCAGAGGGATTTCTGGCAGTTAACATTTGTTAGAGGAGGGAGTGTCATTTTCCTTGATGGTACAGTCGCTGATAGCTGCCCTTGCTAAACACCCTCCCACCCAAGCTCTGCTCAATCATCCTAGTTAAACTGTGGTTCATACGCAGAAGCTATGAAGGAGGCTTTGTTGAGAGGAAGAGAGCCAGTAGAAGAGAAAAAAGGTTGAGGAAGGGAAATGGGGTGCAAATGACTAAAGTTAGTATACAACTCTATGAAACTGTTGAATTAACAGTTATGGGTAGCACCCCAGAGATGACCACTCAGAAGAGAGTTGGGTATTTTCCATGGGATTCTTCATCAAGGAGATCAAATTTTAGTTAAACTTGAAATGACTTCCTCAAGAATACAAGATGGAGAAACTTTTGCTTTTATTTTGCTCTGTCACATAAAAAGTCCCCTGTATAAAACCTTAAGAATTTTTCATGACAGAAACTTCTCTGATGCAGATGTTTCTATCAAGAATTTCTCTTATGAACAGGGGAGAAAAAATACTCAATAAACTTGAAATTCAAAAAGAATGTGGTACATTTATTTATGATCAAATATGAGTTTAGAAACAGAACATCTGATATAAAGAAATCACAAGTGCAATAAAGACTATCTCATGTGCTTCAGAGAGCCACTTAAATATTTTTATAAAAGCTATTTCTCTCACATATTCATGGCCAGACTCACATCCTGATTTGCATCCTGATGACCGACACACCCCTCTTGTGCAAGATTGGACCTGTCCATTCGTGCTCTCAGTATAACCACCCCACTGCTATCAACAGGTGAAAGAGCAGAGAAACCACACATCCCCCATTCTCTGGTGCCTCTCCTGACACCTGCTAGGTATCTAGCAATCCCAGTACTTGAAAACAATCACAGAGGAGTTTCTGTGTGGAGGTTCCCAGGGGACATGACATTGTGAGTGATGACTTAGAGAGCAGAGCTGAGCATTGCACCTGGAGTGGGGGAGAGAGCTGGTGAAACAAAGCAGCATTGCCATCACAGCAAGAGACTGGCTGTCAATAAGAGTTTAAATGACTGCATAATGCCTGTTAACCTGAAGTCTGGAACAAACAAACAAATAAATAAACAAACAAGTGTCCCTAATGCTCCTACAAACTTGAGTAGAAAGCAACAAATACCAAGAATTTAGCCTCTGAATAACAGGCTTACTACTGCTTAAAAAAAACAGCTACTACCCCAGATGTCTTCAGTAAAGAAGCCAGTTTGCAGAGTTCCGTCAAAACTGCACTTTCACAGTCAGAATCACTAAGCCCCACTTTAACTGATTTTCAGTCTTAGTGATGTGGGATAGCTGTGTTGGGTCCATCAGGGTCAAGCAAAGATGGGGACAGACCACCAAAGTCTAATAAACCAGAAGCAAACCTTGTTCCAGAAACCAGAATCCAGGAAAATAAAAGAAAATAATAAAATAAAAAATCTCCATGGAGCACAAAAAGCTTATCAGCTAGCTGAGACCACAAGCCAGAGATGGATTTTGTAAAGCTGTGGTGAAGGCCAGATTCTGAACACACCTTTTTATAATATGGGCACCAAGCATTAGGTCTGAACAAAGGAATTTTTACAATCTCAAGGTAAAACTAAGATACAGATTGCCTTATTTTACAATCTCCATTAACAGTTTCTCAGTTAAACTAGTGATTGCACTTAACCTATTGTCTTTCTTGGTACTTTCAGGTAATGTTTACTGAAGCCCTGTGTTCTCCCCTTTGATGCTGCCGTTTCACATAGCAGAGATAATGCGTAACCCAGAGGTCATATATCTATTTTCTAAAAGTTGACTCAGCTCATATCTGTAGGCATCGAGAGTCAAACGTCTCTCTACGAAACTGGAACACTTATCTCGAATGGGTTGTAAAACGGAGTAACCCACTGTTAATAGTTAATCCATAAGCTACCAAGAAAGCTGCTGACAGTCTGTTCTCATTCTCTTAGGCTTACAACGTTGTATTTCTTTATTTCTACATTCCTATTTTTGGAATCTACATTTTTATTTTCTTATACTTGGACCCTTCAGCTGAACGTTGTTATGGAAAATAGAGCAGAGGATTTGACAAGCAGAAGATCTTGTTTGATGCTGTTGGACTTTGTGGCATGGACAATGTTCTGAGAAAGCTAAACCATGACTATAGAGGCAGTTCTATTGCAAACGAGAATTTCTGGAAAGAAGCTGTCTGTGGAAAGAGACTGAGTAGCACTGCAATTCTGTGAAGAAATTGAAATGTTGCTGATCTAGAGGCTAATTTCCTATCTTGTACTCCAGATTGGCCATTCCTTGCCCACCTCTGTGTCTGAACTAACTTCTTAGGAGAATATATTGAAAGCTTTTGGAGTATCTTAGCAGCCCAACTAACTTAGACCAACCCCAAAGCTAAGAATATCATCAGATAGCACCACGGGTCTAGAGAAAATTTCCCCCATCTTGCTGTAATCTCCTCTCTGATGTCTCCACCAATGCATTTTAAACGTGCCTTGATTTATGACTTTCTTTGTTCTGTAGAACTATAAAAACATCATGAAATTGTTTCTACTTTGATGGTAGAATTTTGGAATTTGGGTTAATCTAAATTTGTGTTCCAATATGGCTTCAGAATAAACCATCTATGATAAGAGCTATGATTTTTGCATTGACACTATAATATACAAAACAGATATACACATCTCAGGTATTCATTGATCTTTAGATATTAGGCTTTTACTTATAAGCAATGATCAAAATCATAATGTGATTATATACTACTCTACCAAACATGCTGGCCTCTGTCTCCCAAGTTCATAGAATACTTCTGATCCAAGGACTGAAAAGTGTTTGGTATATCATGAAGTAATAATTAATAATTCAAAAATTGAAGATGCTTATCTGTATATTTCCTTCTCATAATACAACTTATTTTTAACCCTGCTCAAAAGGGGATTTATGGTTTCCAACTCTTAAATGCCTCTATTCTAATCAAATGCAAACACTCCCCTCCATTTAAAAGGACCCAGACTAACACCAGAAAGTCCCATTCACAGTATAGATAGTTAGAAGCATGAAAAGACTTAGAAAATCTCTCTTCTTTATTTTTCTCCTCTGTGACTGAGGTTCCTAAGTACGTAGCTTAGAATTAAAACAAAATGTTCAATAGACTGAAGAGGTGGTTTGGTGGTTAGGTAGCAAAGAGCAGTTACTGATCTTATGAGCAGTCAAGTTCTATTTCCAGCACCCAAATAGCAGCTCACCATTGTCCACAACTCTGGATCCTGGTCATCCAATAGCATTTGACCTCTGCTGACACTAGATATAAATGTAGCATACATATATACATGCAGGAAAAATATTCACACACATAACATAAAAATAAACAAATCCCTTTTTTAACATCAAAGTCAGTAATTGTATACATAGGCCAGTCTTTGTGCCTGAGACACAATGGAAGTAGAACACATTTCGGAAACCACTTTATATCTTTGGGTGTTAATAATAAAGGCAAAAGTAAGTTCTCAATACAGTAAAGGCACAACATAGTACTGAAATCTTTGAAAAGTGGGATTTTAAAATCTGAAAATATAATTCCCACAATATTAAAACTAAGAAATTTCTGCTAACACAACTGGCTAACAACCATGTATATATTAGTGTAAATGCATACATTGTACAAAAAAATAAGATGAAAGAGCATATTCTGAATTTATTGAGTCAACTAAAGAAAAAATAAATTTTCAAGAGAAAATTCTACAAATAGGCATGCCAATCCCAAAGATGTAGAACAAATAAAATAGATGTGAATCTTTCAACCGAGAATAGAAATCAGCTTCGAACAGCTATGCACATCAAAGTTTGTGCTTCTCAACTGAAAACATAGCACCTAGCAATCTAGCCATTGGGTTTGTAACATCTTGAATTAGACTCCTAGGAAAGAGATTGCTGTGCAAATTAACATCTGATCAGCCATTCACAAGCCAATGCTGCTTTGCCTTCTGTCCTCTGCTTGCCCCTGTCAAAGCAGAAATGTCCCCAGTGGCAAGGGATAGTTTGTTGTAGGATAATTGCATCATATCATCTTTCCGATGCTAAAACGCGCTGTAAAAGCTGCTGGGCTTTGCAAAGTCGTGAAGCATGTAGGGTGAATTTGGGGTGGTGAAAATTTAATTTTGAGAAAGTGATTCAAGAGTTGTACTTCGTTGTTGATAAGAAAATGTGTTCGGCATAGCTGGCTATATCTGGGCTCAAACGTCTATTTTCTTCCTTATGTAAGTTTCTGAATTTTAGTATACACTCAAACTCTTACTTAGCAACTCCCTCGGCAGTTAGAGTTAATAACCCTGAGTTGCTGGCATGTCCATTTACGTCTATATTTGTGTGAAGTGTGTGCACATGCTTGCAGGTCCCCACAGAGACCCGTGGCATCAGATGACCTGGACTGAGTTACAAGACTTTGGGAGCCACGTGATTATGCATGGTGAAAACTGAACTTAGACCCTGTGAAAGAGAAGATGGCTCTCTTAATTGCTGATCCATCTCCCCAGCCCATTTGGAAAATTTAACCTGAAATTTGAAAGATATTGATGGTTAGAAATAATTCATATTATTTTTGTTGTTGAACAAAACTGAAAAAATAATAAGATACTATGAAACTTAAAGATTTCAAAATAGCACACAATTAAAAATTATTAACTAAAATTGATATTCATGGTTACACAGTATAGATCTGTTTGTCTTATACTAGATTATAGATAAGTGGACTTTTAAAAAAGTTTATTTATATTTGTGTGCATATGTGTGTAAGTGTGCTGTATGTATACACAAGTGCATGCAGAAGAGGATGCTGCATGCCCAGGAGCTAGGGTTACAAATGGTTGTAAATCACCCTACATGGATACTGGGAACTGAAATGAGTCCTGTGCAAGAGCAACAAGAGCTCTTATCTGATGAGCCATCTTGACAGTTCATATATGAGCTACTTTATATGTCTGAATTTATCATCACTGTGCCATTGTGTGTGGACTCAGTACCTAACATCCTGAAGATTGTTAATAGGACTTAGAAACAGATGTTCTGGATGTTCATATTCAAGAACATCAGAGAAGAATGAAAGCTGAGTTTTTATCTTTTGATTTTAACACAGGAATTTGAACATTGTGACATTAACTCCTACTGCGAAGTTCCAATTCAGACATATAATGTGTCCTAACACCAAGACTCTTCCATTATAGAAAACCTGTTTTCTTTGTACCTAAAAGGACCAATTGCAGATGGCAGAACAAAAGTCTATTATATTTCAGTAAATTGTTTCTTCTATCATAACTCTTTCAAATGTTTACTACCCAATTAAATTTATGCAACACAATTTCAATAAAAATTTTCCCTGAAATAAATATTTCAGACTTTATCAGCTTATTTTTCTTTTCTTTTTTTTTTTTTAAATTCACTTAACCCAGTTTGTCCTCAAACTTTGCTATGTAGTTAAGGATGTCTTTATACTCTCGATTACTCTGCCTTCATCACTCCAAGTGTCAGAATTACAAATTACAAAGATATACCATCACACTTAGTATATGTTCTGTTGAAACCCAACCCAAGGCCCTGTGCATGCTTCACAAGTGCACTCTCAACTGAGCTGCATCTCCAGCCCACGGTGCTTTGCTCCCGATAATCTGTTCATCCTGAAATCTTCATCCCAAATTATTTTGCTTTGTCTTCATCATCCTTAATCTAGATACAGTCATTGTCTCCAGTACAAGATTTCTTCATTAAGACATGGATTTTGTTGACCCTGATACCATTTCCTTTATTCCCTCACCTTTGCAATGTGGGTGGTGATAACACAAAAACCACAGCTCTCAATTCAAAGAGGATAAGTACCATTTTGGAAACAATAAGTCCTTATTCTGGAGACAAAGATATTCTAACATGCCAACAATTTCATGAGGTTCTTAAATTCACAAAACCAAGACAATTATAAATCAAATACATGAGCCTACAGAGGCCATTCTTATTCAAACCACCACAAATCTTGTCATTTACAAATTGTAATTACACATCTATCCAAAGGCTTCTTGGGTTTAGGTGAAATGAGAGAGAAATGCATATTAAAATGTTTGTATAATTATAGAGCTAGAAACATGCTGATTATGTATTCCTTTAATCCTGAGAATGCATTGTCTTCATTTCTGTCCTGGAAGTTGGAGTGGGGATGAGTTGGAGAACAAAAGAGACTTTCCTGTAAGAAATGGGATGATTGAGTTATGAGCAATGAATGACTGTTGAGGGTCCTACTGATGGCTCAAGATAATTTGGGTCTGGACCTGAAACATTCCAACTGCTCCACAGTCACTGAAATTCTAAAGAGTCCATATGGGAAATCATGCAAACTTCGCAATGTACTGCGCAAAAAGTAATTGTATGGTAAATAAATATATAAATTTCTGGTGAATTGGTTTATGACAAAAGTAAAGGTATAGAGAAGTCAGCCAATTTACAGCAATATATTCTGGTGTTAAACTGTCTAGAACAGGGAATACTGATACAGATGCTAAGACATGCTTTCTGATATACCTGTGGGTTACACGTGTTTGCTGCCCAAGCACCCAGATATGGGTTCTAGAAAAGCTCAGAATTTCTATGAGTAAACTTGGGCAGAAGGCCCATCTTGGTGTGACTGGGCACCACCCAACTGGGTAAGGGCATGGACGAGGAAAACAGCCAAAGAAAGTTATGTGTGCTTGCTCTTTTCTTTAGTTGAGATACCCTTCTGCCCTGAGATCTCAGAATGCCAGGTTCTTTGACATTGACAACAGCAGCTTCGCTGGTCCTGATACTTTCAGCCATACTACCAGGTTCCTCTTTATCCAGCTTTCAGATAGCCTTCAGTGGGACTTCCCAACCTCTGTGAAACAGAAGCCAATCCGTTTGCTAGATCATATCTCGTTTGTTCTCACATGTGTCCATGCTCCCACTTCTCCATCCATTAGTTCTACTGACTCCATCATCCTGAAGAATCTGGAGAAATATTTATGTTAAAATTGAGGTCGGGTGATGTAGGAGGGTCATCTGTCTATGTGTTACTTTCATTGGTTAATTAAGAAANGGGCCAGGCAGTGCTTAAATGAGTACAATTTGTGTGTTGTTATTTCCGGGTATATGCTAGCCGTGCGGGAGCCGGGCGGGATGAAAAGCAGGCCTGCTCCCGTTTCACTACAGTCGGGTGTGATGGTGCACGCCTGCAATCTCAGCACCTGGGAGGTGGATCCCAGAAGAACAGGAGTTCACAGGAGTCTTCACAGAGAAATTGAAACCAGCTTGATACTCTGCTCCAAAACAAGCAAATAGAGAAACTAAATGTGAGTTCCCTATTATTTACGAAAAAGCAGAATACACTGAGCAAATGCTACTAATGAATGAGAAAATATTTTAGAATATTAACAAGTTTAAAATGAAAGTTATAAATATCCAGATATTAATCTTAATTACCAAAGTTTTGTATATCTGTGATCCAACTGAATTTTTCTGATACACCATGACAAGGGAGAAGTAGCCCCTAAGACTAAAGACTCAGTGCTTTCTAGGTGTTTGGTAACAATGGTTGTATGGTATATTACCTTCTGCCCTTTTACCTCCATTCCCCATTTGCAAGACAATAATCATACCTATCTTCTCAGGACTTGTGAAGTAAATAATTACAGCATAACAGTCAGAACTTCAGTTTCAAAAGCAAGTATATTAGCATAGAGTAAAATAAAAAGGGGAGGCTGAGCACATGGATAAGCTATTATATTACTTATGCTAGCATGAGGACTGTAGTTCAATCCTAGTATTTAAATTAAAAGCTATGGAAGAGGGCTCAGTTTCCTACTAAGCAGGAGAATTCAGGGAATTCCCCAACAGGCCATCCAGTCTGGCCAGCAGGTAAGCATCACATTTAGGGAATTTCTACCTTAAAAAGTAAGTTGTAGAATGGAAGAGAAAGACACTGTCATTAACCTGCACCTCTGTATCTGCACACATAGGTGTACCCATACACACATGCCTAAACACATATACCCATTCTCCAAAAAGTAAAAATTTAATTAAAAAGGGGGTACTACCTGTGATATAATGTGTTTGTTAACTGTATCTGTGAACTGTACACAAGTAGAAAAGATTCAAGAGAAAAGCAACACAGTCCTTTAATCTCAGCAACCAAGTACCAGAGACAGCCAGATATTGATGAATTTCAAGCCAGCTTGGGCTACATAGTTAGATTTTGTCTCAAAACAAATGGGGCTAAAGAGATGGCTTAGCGGTTAAGAGTACTATCTACTCTTCCAGAGGTCCCAAGTTCAATTCTCAGCAACCAAATTGTGGCTCACAACCATCTACATTGATATTTGGTGCCCTCTTCTAGCATACAGGCATACGTACAGGAAGAATACTGTATAATAAATGAATAAATAAATAAATAAATCTTTTAAAAATAGACAAAAACACAACTAAACTGGATATTTGCAGACTCTTTCTGGTCATTATTCAATAAAAAAATCAACAATCAACACAACAACTATTTACATATCCTTCCCATTGGATCTGGTATTACATGCAACTTAGAAAAGACTTGAGACAAAGGATATGCATAGGTTACATGCACATATGATATCATTATTTAAAGGACCTGAGAACATTCTTATCTGTACCCATGGAGAGCCTAAAACCATCTGAGCAACACAGTCCACAAATACTGAGGAACAGTTGTGTGTGGTATTCTTGTGGCAAATTTACAAGAAAGATCAGAAGAACTTATGTGCACTAAAACCTCAGGTTCAAATATTCATGATACATGACATCCAGAAAGTCACCCATTAGTGTCAATTAGGAACAAGATGGTGGTGTTAATACAGTAAACAACTAACTGCACAAAGCATTTCTGGAGTCATTACATGAAAGAGGTTGAATGAAGCAGATGGGCAGTCCTTTCAGGACACTAATATTGTCTCCCACAGACTTCAGGGAGATGGAGTTTTACAAGGCTGACCCTGGTTATATTGTAAATCTACCTAGAGAATTCAGGCTCTTTGTTTCTGTTGATAGAATAGATTGCAATTAGACTTGGGGAGGGGGTGTCTTTCAAGTGTAACTAGTGAGAACAAAGACTTGCAGACTGATGGATGGTTATTGAGAGAGATTATTAGCGGAGAGGTAAATAAGATCTGAATTAGAAAGAGAGAGTTAAGATTCAGAGTTTCTGCAGTGAATATATATATATATATNNNNTATTTATTTATTTATTTAAAAGTTTCTTAGAAAAAGAGTAATATACAAGTCAGTCAGAGATGAGTCTTACTTCCTTTGGATAAGTATCCCATTTTGTGAACTATAGAGATGTACCTATGTTTAAATACTTAAAGTCCTTTTGTGTTGTACAGTATTACAAGTTTTGCTTACCTTAGTACTAAAAGGTATGAATGTCAGGGTTCATAGGTTAAGGTATGTAAGCTGATAAATGTATATATGTAATTTGATTTTCCTTTAAAACACCATGTGCAGGCAGTTTTAAGTACTAACTCCTTGGACATCATTTTGGCCAGATGAGAGCTTGGCCAAAACATCATCTCCACAGAGATGTTGATACTAATGACAATAAAAACATTCTTCATCTTGCTATGATGTCACCCCATTTAAATGATCCCTATGGCATCACTGTGTGTTGGTATCTTATTTGTGTGAATGCATTCGGGACGTGTCTCCTGACTTGGTCACCATCGCAGACTGAGCAAAACCTAATGATGATCCCTGTCCTTACAGATGACCTACATGTTGTTAGAGTAGGAAAAGCTGTAATTGCCTCTGTATAAGTTGTGTTTACACCAGAAAGTGTGGACATGCTTCTTCTTACACTTATGAGAATTGAAAGTCTAAATGGGACAGTCATTGAGTGTATCCTGGTTATGGTCACATTCTCTGAATAAGCATAGTTTGATTCATGAATATAACACCCAAAATTACAGAACTCCAAACACAGAATGCATGTCTCTTGGGCATTATGCTAATTCTTAAAAGTGGAAATAAATTTATTGAAAATTGGAAAATTTAACTAGAAAAAATAAGTTAATAATTAAAATATTATATGAAGAGAAAAAATAAATTAAATTATACAGAGAACAAAGTAAGTATAGATTTTTATCAAGGAGGTCGGGAAAGTTTTTTCAGAAGTGATGATGGCATTGGCATAAAGAGGACAAGAAAAGTTCCATATTGACAAATGTGTCTGTGTCCCAGAGGTCCAGGATTTCTGAGGATATAACCTCCTTAAAAAGCCACATGAAATGGTGGAACCAGTGAAAAGAGAGGGTAGAACCATCTTCAATGAAATAAGACTAAAGACACAACTTCAAACCATCAACTTTGAAGGATGTATTCCAAATACACTCATCTCCAAACTTACATAAAGTGAGAAAAACTGAGACATAAAGCAGACATTTGCTGACTAGATTTGTCTGAGAGGAAGTGATGTAATCTATAAACCCATCAAAATACATTCACTAGATGACTGAAATGAGCTTCTGTCTGTATTGATGCTGTTCAATGCAAGTTTAGAGATTAGAAACCCAAGATTCAATGTTCTTTCCTTTGAATTCTCTGTGGTCTATGAAGTAGGTGAAGGTGTAGACAATACTGCATTGCTGGGCAGACAGAAAGTGTCTGTCCAACCTGTGCTAGTCGCTCATATCTGAAAAGAAGTAATACTGAAGCTTAGAACACAAAACATATTTAAAGAGGATAACCTCAGCAGCAGAAGGAGCAAATGTGACCACTAAGGTTACTGTCAGTCCATTCCTTAATGTGGGGTTTAACAAAGACCAAAGATTCTTTAAAAAAAAAAATCAAAGTTACTGAGAGAGAATGCTTGAATGCAACCAAAACTGGCCATCAAAATGGGGTTGGGGTCAGAAGAGATATAAAGCTTCAGAAAAGGCATAAAGCAATTCATTAGAACGAAAAAAAAGTACTAGAAAAACTCAGGACTAGCATAAAAAGGCATAATGTCTTAGAAACATCATGGAAGAGCTCAAGAATGGGGTGGTTTGTTGTAAAACACTGCCACCTGGGCATGGAATGACCATTACAGGTTTGCATGGCATGATATTGGACCATTAATATTCTGACACAGTAAATCCCAATCCTGTCTGATTTACAGATAGTAGAAGATTGCTTGGGGTAGGAGAGACATGTTCCAGGTGCAGAATAGCCCTGTATTGCGCGCTCTCTCTCTCTCTCTCTCTCTCTCTCTCTCTCTC
>LOEQ01004107.1:105371-121152 GCA_001685075.1 Bramus lutescens
CTCTCTCTCTCTTTCTCTCTCTCTCTCTCTCTCTCACACACACACACACACAAACACACACAACTTTAAAATGCCTCACAGAGAGACTAGAAGTGAAGGACAAAAGAGACTGATAGTTTTTTCCCCAACATTCACATGATGGCTTACCATCTAGTAACTTAGTTTCAGGGGATCCAGTTTCCATTTTTCTGGCTTCCACGTGCACTGCACACACATGGTACAATACACATATTAAGGTAAAGAACTCATATGCATAAAATAAAAAATAAAATTTTTAAATGTCATAATAAAATTCATTGCACAGAATTACTATATGTTATTAAATTTTTTAAAGGCAAATGGAAACTCTGCAGAAATAAATGAAATATAAAATATAGGCAGTAAAATATATTTAATCTGGCATGATATATGCAGAGCTAAGAAACTGATATGGGAAATGGAAAATGGAAAAATCAGAAACTTCAAAAGTAAGGAGAGTGGAAAGATATAGCTGACCTTGGGGATGGGAACAAAGTGATACAGGAGGGCTTTTAATATAGAACTTAATACGAACAATTAAAAATTGGATATGTGGAGTAGATGAGAGGACTAAGAGAGAAGACAAAATGAACAAAGATCAGATTAGGAAGCAAATAGTGGTAACATTCATTGAAAGAGTAAGATTTGGAGGAATAAAATTGTGTGCAGAATTATTAAAATTTATATAAAGCTCTGTACGCAGAAGATGAAGAGTTGATATCTTTTAAAAGGAAGTCAGGAGAATCTAAAATTTGAAGAATTAGTAGGAAATTGTTGGACTCCACTAGTTACAATTCACCAATATGATGGTGGTTAAACTCATTTAATTTTAATTCATCCATTTTCTCTTGACTTGTTTGGGGCATTATTCATATGACATCTCAAACTGATTTAGCTGTGACTCAGCTGGGAGACAGAATTGATATAGCAGGGCACATGTAAATACACAGGGATTAGGAAAGTCCTTTCTTCTTGTCAGTCACAAGTACTGGCTGTCACTGTCTTCCAGGATTTTGGTAGTTTGGGGCAAATGGAGAAAGGTTATCACCGATGAGGACAACATTCATGACAAGTGCTAACTGCTGACATAGACTTGATAGTCTTTCTTTATCTTTATTCCACAGGAACAAACAAATGTGGACTTATTCTTTGTTGATTTTAACCAGGTCAAAAGGACACAATAAGAAAAAAATTGGATAAAAGGTGGAGGGAAGAAAAAATGATTCTTTTAAATCAATCCAAGAGGAGAGGAAAAGAACCCTAGGCACCTCAACAGTAACATACAATGACATAATGGCTCAGAGGACATCACAGAAGAGGAGACAGAAAATGTAAGACTCCAAGATGGGATGGGATGCTGTAGGAGCAGAGATTTCCAGGCTGGACCTGCCCTTCACACTCTTAATCTCACAGCAGATCTGACAACCCGCCAATATCTTGCCAAGGATTTGTGAGACTTGTTATTGTATTTCATAGTCATCCTCCTTTCATTCTGCGCTTATAACAGAATTCATGTGTCACTTCAGTGATCTATTCTTCCATTTTATTCAGATTCATTGATTTGTAATATAGAAGTAGGCAGTTAACAGCAATCCTGTTCTTTGGGCAAAAAGTTTGGTTCAGAACTCCATGGCATCCAAACTGGTCCAATGTGCAGTCAGAAAGATATATTCAAATTCTGCTAAACTGAATTCCCAATTGATACTGATGATTTTTTTCAAATTGATAAATTCCACAAAACAGAATGATTTTCAGATGTCATTCTATTGTCAAGTAGATCACAGCAGGGTGATAACCTGCTAGTGGTTACATCATCAGAAAAGATCCCATCATAATCAAAACTATATTGTGCTTACAAATTACATTGTACTGTCATTCCCAAAACAAGAAATTTTCTTACCAAAATTTAAGATTTTTTCCATTGTTGAGAATCATTAGTGATCCTGTAAATTGTTGTACAGAATCACTGGGTCTCCTAAACTCTTAACAATCCTGTCTCTAAATAATCATCAATGAGACTTTCCTGGTAGATAAAACAAACCTAAATGAAAACATACTGGGAATTGTGTGGTATAGTCGTTATCCAGTTCCAGATTTCACTTCAAAGGAAGCTGACCTGATTCCAGGTACAGCACCTTTAGAAAGATGCTTTGCTGTAAGTTGGCAGTAAGTCCCTTCAAAATCTGTAAGTCATTCCCAGAGAAGGAAATCATGGGAGGAGGGATGGTCTCAGAATAAGGAAGGGAGCTGAGCAAAGATTTCCCCCATGGTCATGTGACTTTTGAGTGAGAGTCAAAGGTACTACAAAAGAAACTTTCTCCTTGAGTAATTCGAAGGAACTGAGGCTTTGTGGGAGGTGTGAAGAAGTGAAATGATGAGGTCACAATGAAGCTAATTTTGAAAATGAAAATATTAGGGACAGATACATAGAAAGAGAATAGGACTCCCATATCTATGAGTCAGTCTTCCCTTTTGCCCCTTCGCTGCCCTCCTCACCTCCTCCTTCTCTGAGTCCCTCAATTCCTTCCAGTCTTCCGTTTCTTCCTTTTTTTCTTCCTTCCCCTCTGTATTTCTCCTTTCACTTATGTTCTAAAACAGTCTTCATTCTCTGTATCTCCATCAGCCTGGTACTAGGGACTTCATATGTGAAGCAAACCAGCCAACAAACTGGAGGAAAAAAAAAAAAGGCTGCCATTAGCCACCGCTGCTTGCTCACAAATCTCCCTGGCCATCAGTTATGGTGTCATTCAATTCCACTTTCCAAGTTTCTCCAGCTACTAAACTCCAAAGCTCTTTATAAAGATTACTCATCTAAAGTTTCCAAGAATGACAAATTAATATTTGAAATATGGCTAGCATATGTTGAAGAAGAAACGTAGGAGAAACTGGCACAAGATGAAGTCATAACTTCAAACAGATTTGCCTGAAAATACGTGTCCACAATGTCAGAAAATGTCATCTATGAAGTCAGAAAATGAGTAAAATATACCAGAAATATTACTAATATAAAACAAGGATAGCATGTCTAAATGCTGATGCCATTTAGGTAATTTTGTATAAGATACTTAATGAAGTCCTGAGTCAAACAGGAACAACAGGTATTATAAATAATATTCCAGTAAACACAGGTATCTATCAAAGTGTAATGTGCATGGCAAGCTGTGGAACTTTTGAAAGCCATATAAAATTCGTTCTTCCTGTTCTCTCTGAATCTTTATTTACCAGCATCAACACTTTAAGGCTTTTTCAAAGCTTAAATTGATTCTCCAGGAGAGCAAAGGAGGAAATGAAGTCTCATAAGTTCTACCTCACAAAAAATTCAACTTTGAAATGTATTTACAAAATAGAAAAGTTTAAAAACTGATGTGAAATGGTGCTAAATAACTCTGCATGAAATTGACTTAGGAGGTCTTTTTGGTCTTGGTAGCTATGAATTTGTTCACAAAGTCATCTCGAATATGTACCAAATCTTTCTTCTACTCCCTGTGTGCCCCTTGCCCTGAGATGAAGAGAAATGAATTCTTGACAGACAGACAGCCACACAATATTTCATCCAAGCAGTTTCATTTATCCAGTTATAATTGACCATTTTGCACTTCAATATGTTGCATCTGGAGCTGAGAACAGTCAGTTATAAAGTGCCGTAAACATCCCTGCAGGAAATGTCTTTAGAACTCAATCTACTGACAAGATGAACATTGCATGAGAGATAATGCAGTTTCTCCCTGGCCCATCATTTTTCCTGTGGTACTTAGATTATTAATGAGTGGGCATCTCCCTCTCCCCATGCCCACATTGCTAGACTAAAATAATCAGTCCTCCATTCACCACTGTATTACTTTTCCACTCCTAACATACCACAGAAAAGTCTTATGGGAAGTGAACTTCAAGCACACATATGCGTCTCCACTTCCAGGAACAGAAACAGAAATTATAGCTATCAACAGCCTATCTCTCCAAGCCCAAGAATGAAAAAAGTATCTGTAAGATATATTCTAGTAAATTGTGAATTTTCCGCAGTTGAGTTCACCTTTGAAGAAGGTTGTATTAAACTGCTAAGAAAACTCAAGATGGTCTGTCTTACATGGTTTGAATGTGAAATATTGCCACAGGTTCCTGGGTTTGAACACTTGCTTTCCAGGCGGTAGTGCTATTTGGGAAGACCATGGAACTTTTAGGACGTAGAGCCACACTTGGGGAAGTGGGTCACTGGGAATGGAGCGTGAGCCTTTATTGTCCAGCCCTGCTTCTGCTCATGCTTTGATTTTTGCATGCAGATAAAATGTGAGGTACGTACCAGGCTCCTGCTTCTGAGACCATGCTTCTCTGCCAGCCGCCATGTCTTCTCTACCATGGTGGACTCTATCCCCTAAAAATGTGTGCCACAAGAAACCTTTCTCCTTAATTCCTTTTTGTCAGGAGTTTTATCCCAGCAATAGAAATACAATTCACATAGCAGCCTTGATGACTGTAGAAGGGGCTGGGGGAAAACAGATGTCAAGAAGGGGGGAAAAAACCTGAGAATCTACCTCTGTTTAAATATGCCCCCAGTTGCCAATGAAAAAGAACTGTTCCTCAAGATACCTTACATGATTCTTTTCTTCTAAAAAATAGATTCATTTATTATTTAAAAAAATCCCCAAACTCATATTGTTTTAACTAACAAGATGTGAAGGAGAGGAAAGTTGAGTTTCTCATTGATAGGATAAAAAGTACCCAAAGAAAGTATTTAAGACAGTTAAGTAAGAAGGGTTTCCCAACGGGTTTGTGGGGTGGAGCCTCAGAAGACAAATCACAGTTTAGAGTGTGGAAACCGGGTCTAAGCTCATGACACTCAACTTTTCAGTAGAGAAGATACTGGACCTCTTAAAGAGAAGCTTAATGACTCTCCTGCCATTGCCTGGAGACATACACAGATGATTCCTTAGAGACTCCGGTAGGCTCCATGTAGGCTCCTGTGAATGGAGCCTGGGGAAGAGGTTGGGAGAGCACAGGGACTCCAGGTGTGCCCCCAGGGGGAAGTTCATATAATGAGGTAGATCACTTAAGGACACCACATGCTACCTGAGTAAATGTTCATCGTAGCCACCTCCCTTCACCTTGCACTAAGTCATTCTTAGGTAATCACTATAGCAATTTAACAGCCTTGGTTCCATCCATCTATCTCAAGTATGAGGTTTCACTAATACCACACAGAATTAAATTAAATCTCCCTAGTTCAAACCTTATTTAAATAGCATATTATAAGCAGTCTCTGTTTGGTTGGGGTTTGTCTTTGAAAATCATCCACAGTTATCAGAAATATTCACTAGGTCAATCATCTCTACTGTCCTTCTTTTGTGACTACACAGAACGACTTTATCTACTTTCCCACTAATTACACATTCAATATTGCCATGAACATTGTTTGGACACATCTATTGGCTTATAGATATTCCTTTAATTTTTCTAAAGACTTATTTTCTGTTCACATATGTTTGACTTCATGTATGTATGTGTATCACATGAGTGCAGTGCCTTTGAGGTGGTAAAAGGGCGCCAGATCCTCTGGAACTGGAGTAACAGATGGTTATAAGCTGTCATGGGGGTAAGAGAACCCAACCTGGGTCTTCTGCAAGAGCAGTCAGTGCTCTTCATTGTTGAACCTTTTCTCCAGTGCCATATTTTCATTTTCCAGCATTAGATTGTACATTTTGTTGATAGTGTAAAGCAGAAAATGTGGATTTACTTTTCAAAGTAAAATTACAAGAGTGTACTTTCCAGTGCTGTGTGATGGTTTCCGCACATTGAAGGCCAATGCTTAAACATCAATGATTTGGGTTAGTCATTTAAAATTTTCTGATGTGGATGGATCTGCTTCAACTCGGTGTGTCACTAAACAAAACAAAAGTCATGAACGCAAGAAAGGGACTTATAAGGAAGGTAACAAGGCTGGAAGGGAGATACCAGAGAATGTGGGCTGAGAGTAGCCAGAGTACATTATATATATGCATGAAACTGTCAAAGAAATTTAATCAATTTGAAAAAATTATAGAGGAAAAGATATAGCTATTAAAATACTAGTTTAGCAAGCTATATGTAAAAAAGAAAGTTGAATGAGACAATTATATAACTCAAAGAAAATTATAATTTTGTTATCTGGTTTTTCTTTTTAGTAGGGCTGGAGGTTGAACTCAGAGCCTTGCCCATGCTAGGCAGGCTCTCTACTCACTAGGTTACATATCCAGTCCTTTGTTTGTGTTACTTGTGCTGACAGGCTCTTTTTCCCCTAGGAGATATGCTTGTCCCCAATCTTTTTAAATGTCCTCATCTATTTCTATATAATGATTCCAATTAGTGTTATAGTTGTTTCTATGAGTATAGGGCTAACCACTGGGTCATGGGCAACATATCAGGGCTCTCGTACATCTAGAAAACTAACTTAACAGCCAGAAGTTCCTTGCAGCTCCTACTGGGATGCTAAATCATGTGGTCTTATGAAGATCTTGTTAAGTAGGCCATATTATTGAGAGTGCATAAGTGCCAAAGTGACACATCTTTGATATGTCCCAAAACACCATGTCATAGCAGTGTTCTTAGTCTTTTGCTCTTCCGACTCTTCTCTCTCACGTCTGTCTCTGTCTCTCATATATATATTTGCTCTCAAATGTCAAGATGCCATCATTTTTTTTCTGCTGTGTGTAAATGTGTGTGTAAATGAACCACATCTTCCTCATCCATTCTTTGATTGAGGGGCATTTAAGTTGTTTCCAGGTTCTGACTATGACAATCAATGCTACTATGAACATAATTGAACACATGTCCATGTGATACGATTGAACATCCTTTGGGTATATACCCAAAAGTGGTATTGTTGTGTCTTGAGGCAGGTTGTTTCCTAAATTTCTGAGAAATCGCCATACTGATATTCAAAGTGGGTATACCAGCTTGCATTCCCACCAGCGATGCATAAGTGTTCCGAAAAGGGGTGTTGGAGAGGTCGTATTCAACAGTAGTGACAAAAAGATCTTGGCGTTTTGTCTTGTCGCCCATGTCCTTTGCTTTACAGAAACTTTTCAGTTTCAGGAGGTCCCATTTATTAATTTTTCTCTCAGTGTCTGTGTAACTGGGGTTATATTTAGGAAGTGGCCTTCTGTGCCAATATGTTCAAGTGTACTTCCCACTTTCTCTTCTAAGAGGTTTAGTGTGGTTGGCTTTATGTAGCAGTCTTTGATTCATCTGGATTTGAGTTTTGTGCATAGTGATAGATATGGATCTATTTTCCTTCTTCTACATGTTAATATCCAGTTATGCCAGCACCATTTGTTGAATATGCTTCATTTTTTCCATTTTATATTTTTTGCTTTTTTGTCAAAAATCAGGTGTTCATATGTGTGTGAGTTCTATTCAGTTCCATTGGTCCTTTTGTCTGTTTTTACGCCAATATCAGGCTGCTTTCAGTACTGTAGCTCTGTAGTAGAGTTTGAAGTCAGGGTTTGTGATGCCTCCAGAAGTTCCTTTATTGTACATGATTTTTTTGGCTATCCTGGGTTTTTTGCTTTTCCATATGAAGTTGAGTGTTGTTCTCTCAAGGTCTGTGAAGAATTTCGCTGGGATATTGATGGGCATTGCACTGATTCTGTAGATTGCTTTTGAAAACCTATAAAATTTTAATGAGTACTATTTCATAGTATATCTTCATCATAATATGCAAAAGTGTCATCACATATCATAAACACACAAATACAACATGGTCTTTTTTTCTTTCTGAAAATTCAGATAGTATACTTTAACAAGACAGCAACAGAAAAATTACAAATTCATTAAATAAAAAGGTGATCATTATAAGTTTTTAAGGAGCTATTTTTTATTTTGGGTGATGTGTTCACATTATTTCTAAATGTTTACCAAGTGTTCACAATGCATCACACAAATAAATTTAACAGTGGAATCGATACTTATTATGTATGAATATATAGCTCCCCACATATGAACTATTTCTCTTACAGAGCTTAAGATTCAGTTTCTCTCTCTTGATTATAGGGACACAGTTTCTTGATTCGTTTTGGCAACTCTCAGTGCTGTGAAACGCTTTGTCCCCTGTACACATCAACCCCTGCCATCTCTGTGCCATCACGTTTCTAACTGCACCCCTTCCCATTCTGGTGTCCAGGAGACATTTTTCTTTGAAATACATATCTATAAGCCCGTATCTCATTCTCGGTGTCATGAAAGTTGTGGAATGGATATATTTATTCAGATATTGTGGTTACTCATGTTATAATTAGGAAAAAAGTTCAATTTTAAAATGTTTGTAGGAAACCAGAGCTTTCTAGATCTCAAAGCTGAGATCCTTAAGTATTTTGCAAATGTAATTCCTCAAAAATATCCATCTTTTTGTTGCTGTTGTACATGATGTAAAATAAGGAATCATCAGTATTCCAGGACTGGCATTTTATTACTAAGTAGTTTAACACTGAAATGCTAAGAGATATGGGTTTTTATTAATACACTAGATTGAGTAACATTTAGTCTCAATAATATCACTTTTGAAAAGAAAACAGACAATGGCTCTAAAACAATTTCTTTATTCAAAAATAAATTGTTAGTTACAGCTTCTTATTAAAAATAGAAATATTTCAATCTGAAATTAAAAGAACCTTGGTAAATTGATGTCACCTTTCTAATATATTTTGTCTAAGCTTTACTGAATACAAAATCAGGACATATTTTGCAATGGTAATATAAAATAATTTAAAAATATATTTGAATATTTACTCTCCTTTACAAACAATGATAACCAAAGTAATTATGTGTATGATCTAAAATAAATAGATTCTCCTCTCCGAAGTGTATATTTTGAGCAGTTAGCATATTGAATTTACATCTGATTTCTTATTGACTTTATGCTTGTCCTCTTGGCAGATTGTGAGTTCTTGCTCCTTGTTTGAAGTTTGAAATTAATTACCCCCCTTTATCTGGAACTGGATGCTGCAATTGAGCAATTTAATCTCGGTCCCTGGAAGCACACCCAAATATGTCTCCATTTCTGTCGTGAGTTCCCTGTGATGGGGCTTTGCATATGGGTTTTCACTTGGCCAGCAGTGCACTGGGATATCCTCTCACATTTTTATAGGCAGCTGCTCAAAAACTATAAAGGAAAAAAAAGAGAGACAAGGAGAGGAGGAAAATGAATGAGGCGGAGAAGAAGGAGGGAGAGGGGAGAGAGAGAGCACAGTAGAGACTTGGTCAATACAGTCATAAAGAGGACTGTGATATTAGTACCCATTTTTCACTGGTGATAAATAAGATATGAGAGCTGAAAGGCTGCCTCTGGGCAATGTGTTTACTCTGCAAGTACAAGGACAGGAGTTTGAATTCCCAACACCAATCACAAATGCCTGGCAAACATGGTGGCCACATACAATTTCAGTATTTGGAAATCAGAGAGAGTAGATTCCCAGAGAAAGCTGGCTAATTTCACACGCTGAATCTATGAGCTCTGCATTCAGTAAGAGACCCTAATTCAATTCACATGGCAGAGAACAATCTAGGAAGACACCCATGCTAACATCTGAGTTCCACAAACATAGATTCACATGTGCCCTAATCACTTTCAAACATAACCTATGACTGGACTAAGGAATCAATCTCTACTGTGTGCCTCAACAGGAGGCTTTATTTCTTGTTTCACTTAACTGTAAAAATGAAGCCTACATTTTGAGCTGGACTTTGTAATTAACACATGTCTCATTAAAGATCCAACAAGACATTTTTCCCTTCTTGTCTTTGAAAACTTCGATATTCAAGTACCACAGGCCAATAGGTTCTTTTTTTAATGGTAGGAGTTAATTAATTTTACTTCTTTAAAAAGAAAACAAGCCATCTTTTTAATTTTACATACCAATCCCAGTTCCCACTCTGTCCTCTCTTCTTATTCCCTTCACTTTCCTCCTACTCCATCCCCTATCTACTCCCCAGAGAGGGCAAGGCACATGGCTCCCAGGAAGGATCAAGGCCCTCCCCCACTATATCCAGGCTGAGCAAAGTATCCATCCAAAGAGAATGGGTTCCAAAAAGCCAGTACAAGCAGGAGGGGCAAATGCTGATGCCACTGCCTGCGCCCCACAGTCTGCCCCAGCCATAGAACTGTTACCCACATTCAGAGGGTCTAGCTTGGTCTTGTGCTGGTTCCTTCCCTGTCTGGCAGCGTAGGTGAGCTCCCATTGCCTCAGGCAAATTGTTTCAGTGGGTGTCCCCATCATGGTCTTGACCTCTTTACTCATATTCTCAATCCTCCTACTCTTTAACTGGACTTTCGAAGCTCAGTCCAGTTCTCCGCTGCAGTCCTCTGCCCCTGTCTCCATCAGTTGCTGGATGAAGATTCCATGGTGACATTTAAGATAGTCATTAATTTGACTACAGGGCAAGGCCAGTTCGGGCACCCTCTCCACTATTGCTTAGGGTCTTAAATGCGCTCATCCTTGTGGATTCCTGGGAAATTCTCTAGTGCCAGATTTCTTGCTAGCTCCATAAGTTCTTTGTATTACATTCAAGACCCTCACACACAACCTCAGGTAGCAAGCTTACTGTGCTGGGAATTTGCACACACTTAACTTGTTAATGATAGTGACACTCACACTGTAATCTTGTGATGCTTTTGTTGGAATCTGAAGCCTGTGAGGGAAAATAAATTTCAAGTGATGGTCACAGCAGTACCCACACATTATGTTGCTATTAATACGCAGCTTATATGATTCAAAATCACCCGATAATTATACAAAATTAATTCAATTTGTTGTTTGTGCCATATGTTCTCTCTCTCTCTCTCTCTCTCTCTCTCTCTCTCTCTCATCCTTCCTTTCCACCCTCCAAACATACTATGTAGTCCATCAAATATTCTTACTCTGGATAATAACTACACTCACTGTTTTCATTTATTTAAGCTTTGCAAGAGCAAACACGTCCATAGATAGGCTAATCTATCTAATTGTGCTTCTCTTTATGTAAAGACATTTTAGTTATTAATTTGAGCCACTGTGGGTAACAGTTCTATGTGAATTTACTCATGCCTTAGGAAATATCGAGAGGAAATGGACAAAGGTTAAGAGACATGGGTGAAGAATTAAGTGTTCCTGTCTCAGAAGATGTCAAGATCAACTCAGAAATTGTGAATCCTGAAGCAGCTTTTGTAGCTCAGGATTGCACTGACTCTTCTGCTCCTTCCTTCCCTTTTTATACCACTTCCTGTGTCATTCAAATGTTTTTTTAACTTTTAATTGTGTGTGTTAATCTGTGTGGGGGTACATGCATGTGAGCTCAGGTTCTGCTTAGAAGTTGGAAGCAGTGGATTCTCTTAAGTCAAAGTCCCAGGTACAAGGAGCTTCCCAGTGTGTATGCCAAAACCTGAAATCAGGTCCTCCGTAAGAACAGTGTGCATTCTTATCAACTAAGCCAACTCTCCAGCTCCTGTATTGGATATTTATAATATTTTATAGGATTTGCAAAAAGAAGATAGAAATTTAACTAATATGGAAACTAACAATCAAATTTTTAAAAGGTATTTGAGATTTGGGGTCAGTGAGATTACTTGGTGTAAAGGCAGTTGCTCCAAATCTGATGACCTGAGTTCCAATCCTGGGACCCAGATGGTAGGAGATAACTGGTTCCCACATGTTATTTTCACATATATGCTGTGGGGTACACACACCCCCATCCCATCCACCCACACACAATCACATCATATATGCTAATAAAATTTAATAAATATAGAGGCTTAAAATTTAAAAAGGTAGGTTGAAGGGTTGAAGAGGTCATTATGAATAGAAGACTAAAATCTCAAAAATATTTGCTGCTCTATCGGGTGGACATTGTGGTGATTTGGGATGATTTGTGTATAAGGCACTTGTGTTAAACCCCAGGCCTGACTGTGATGTTATTGCAGTGGTTATTGTTAAGCAAATGGTTTCACTAGATTGATTGATGGGTGAAAATCAGGCAAACCTGGATTCATCAGGAACATGAGTCAGCTTCTCTCTCCAGGACTCTACAGGTGACTGACCCAGGAAGTAGGCAATCCGACAGGGCGGGATGGACTTTGGTTTTTTTTATAACACAATCCCCTGGAGTATGTGAAATGTCATGCATGTGAACACACCAGATTTGGGAGGTGAAATAATTCTTATCAGTCCCAGCATTTTCTGAGATGTCTCAAACAATGCCAGGCTGCTTTGAATCACAAAATGAGTTCCTAAAAGTGAATACATTTAAAGGGCTCGAACTGTCAAGGAACTGGTTAACAATTGAATGGGCACACTAGGATGTCCTCCTGGTTAACAGTGTGATGGACTCACTAGGATGTCCTCCTGCTCCTTGGGTGTTGGGAACACTAGGATGTCCTCCTGCTCCTTGGGTGTTGGGCGCACTAGGATGTCCTCCTGCTCCTTGGGTGTTGGGCGCACTAAGATGTCCTCCTGCTCCTTGGGTGTTGGGAACACTAAGATGTCCTCCTGCTCCTTGGGTGTTGGGCGCACTAAGATGTCTTCCTGCTCCTTGGGTAACAGGCACACTAGGATGTCCTCTGGTTAACAGTGTGTCAGGCACACTAGGATGTCCTCGGGCTCCTTGGGTAACAGGCACACTAGGATGTCCTCTGGATAACAGTGTGTCAGGTACACAATGATGTCCTCCAGATTCTTGGGTGTCTGTGTGACAGACTCTATGCAGAACCAGTTTTCTGAAGTTTACTGTTCTTTTTTTTTCCTTTTTCAAATTGTATGTGTCTTTTGCATGTATGTGGGCATGAATATGTGAGTACACACTCATGTGTGCATGTGCATGAATGTGGATACCCCAAGGTTGATTTTGGAATTGTCTTCCACTATTTTTCCTTGTCCACTGAGGTAAATTATGTCTATGAAAACCAGAGTTTACAGACATGGGTTATTTGTTCAGCTTGCTCTGCAGATCTCCCATCTCTGCTTTGCAAGCCTAGATTCTGTCATGTGCATAGCCAGAGAAGGCTTGGCACAGGACTGAAGAGGGCCCTTTGTAGCTAATGGAACTGAGTTAGCTTAGCCTTCTGACATTCACACCTCTGTGGGACTCTACCAGCTCTGTGAAAACCTTTTTATGATTGGGTTGTGAAGGGCAACTTTGTCATCTCCTTCCATAATCCCAAATCCTGCAAACTTTGCCATATGCCAAGAACCCAAGAGTGCTCTGATAATATCACAAAGAAGAACTATTTTCCTTTTGATATTTGGACTTGACACTGCCAACAAATCTATCCCATGAAAAGGAGTTCAGTACATTAAATGCTGGAAGACCACTCACCAAGAGGGGTATGTGCTGTATTGGCTTCTTTGCAAACTGATTTCTATTGCCATAAGGTATCTCAACAGACTGAGCTATCATTGAATATTGATAAGGCCTCAACTACAGAATAGACCAGAACACTGGCAACTGAGCCCCACTCTAATGGCAAGACTCTATGTTTCCAGACAAGTAAATTCATATCATCTATAATTACATGGCTATGTAGAATATCAGTTATATGTTCTAATGTGAGCTTCATATTTTAAATATTAATTTTTTATCATTGAGAATTCCATACATGTATACAATGAAATATTTTAATATCCAACATCCATTCCTCCCCACCTCTAACTTCCTACAATTTCCCCAACACAGACACTTTCCCAACTTCATCTCCTCTTTTTTAATTTTTGAAGAGCCAGTAAGTAAAATTAGTAGACAGATGTATGTGTATGTAGAACTATCCACTAGAGAATAGGAAATTTACCAGTAGTCACACATTAAAACAAACCAACCAGGATGTTTTCCCTCCCCCATCACCTACCAACTGGTAATAGCTCTTCAGCAAAGAGTGGGGAATGGGCCTTTGGGATACATAATTAAGGGAATGTAGCCTATTGTGGAATATGGGGGGGGGACAAGCAGGAGTGGACATGGGATCCTGACGGAAATGGAAGCTGGCAGGGCTAACTTAAAGGAAGAGTATACTGAAAGCTGCCTATCCTTTTGGCTCTTGCTTCCCAAGCTGATTTATCATCAAAGCAAAAAATGCTTATGAAGTACTGAAAGTGACAAGTGTCCCCTCTCTATATACCTGTTTCTCCAGAGATGGGTTCACTGTGGCCTTCCTGAAACACAGGTGGATATCCATCACGTAGATGTAACTCAGAGGTGTGCGCTAAGTTGCATGGGAATTGATTCCACTTCAGCATTGTGTTTGGACAGTTATTTCTCTTCCACCTAAGGTACTACCCATCTGCTGCACACATGGTGTGCTGTCTCACTTTGCACTGGATTCTAGACTCTGATTCCAATTGTATTGCAAAGGCATCCAGTTTTTTGTACTGGCCTTAGGTCTTGATCCTTCTATATTTGTATTCTCTGACATATGGCTACAAGTAGTTAATATAATGCAATCCCAGAGTCAGGAATTCTTTTGGACCTAGCTAGAAACACGAGTGGCCTTCATTTTCCACATTGAATCCCCTCTTCTGCTGTTTATTCTTGAGTCATCGTCCTGCCTGTCTGATCTATTTGGAAGCTGTTGTGTATGTCCCACTCATGGAAGATGCTTTCTCAAACTTTGGAAGTCAGTTGAAATAACATCTTTCTGGATTGAACTAGTTTAGTGACTGTTTATTTTCTTCTCTCCGAGGTACATGTACATTTTCAAGGCATAACCCTCAGCCGCCTTCTTGGTCAGACTTGCATGTTATACCGTAAGAATGGTAACAACCTTTGAGGAGACTTAGTCATTCCCTGATGGGCAAGAGGGACTTGCCCAACATACTTCCCAGATCACATAGCCTTCCTTTTCACCGCAGGGCCACTCCTAAGAGACAATTCTGCATATTTGCAAGGACTCTGTACAAATGTTCGCCATGAACCTTGTTCCTTTGTGCTTTTCAGTAGAGCTGTTGCTGAGATTACAGAGTTTGGGTTGATGAGACGGCTGATAGGTTAAGGATCTGACCTCCAAACCTGATGACCTGAGTTCTATCCTTAGGATGCAAATGATGGGAGGAGAAAAGTAACTCCTGAAATTTACCATCTGATCCTCCTCCAATACACACGCACACACCACGGCAAGGGTGTGTCCACATACAGACAAATGGGCACAAACAAGTCCAATAAATAAGTGTTTAAGGAAAGATTACAAAATTAAAAATATGTATAATATATAAGACTTAAGCAAATGAAGCTCCCATTCTAACTGTTGGGGTTTATGTGGCTGGTAATTATCAATAGTGAGGTCCTGGGATGATTTACTTTTCAGAATGCAGGCTCAAAACTATACAGTCTGTATTCTGGCCATAGATAGGGCTGCTAAAATCAGGGAGTCAAAAACTTCCGCTATGACTGAAGAGGGGGAATTCCGGGAGTAAAACTGAAAATCAATACCTAAGCCAGCGAATCATAGCAGGTTTGGAGCCATGTCCTGTGAGGAAGAAAAATGAGTATCCCATTTGTGAACATGAAATAACCAAACCTAAACGTTCCAGTCCCTGTATTTATTTACTTATTTATTAGAAATTTCCACCTCCTCACCTCCTCGCATTTCCCTCCAACTCCCTCTCCTTCTCCCTCTCCAGTCCTAAGAGCAGTCGGGGTTCCCTACCCTGTGGGAAGTCCAAGGTCCTCCCCCCTCCATCCAGGTCTAGGAAGGTGAGCATCCACACAGACTAGGCTCTCAACAAAGCCCGTCCATGCAGTAGAATCAAAACCCAGTGCCATTGTCCTTGGCTTC